>JAQFYQ010002152.1:0-12084 GCA_034694885.1 Buchholzia appendiculata
AGAGAGAGAGAGAGAGAGAGAGAGAGGAGAGAGGAGAGAGAGCGTGTACTTAGCTGCAACTTGTCTGCTCTCGTTAATGTTGTTCTAGCTCAACAATGATAGCTCTATTGTATAATATTAACAGCTGATCTGATATTATTCTAACCTCATTGTCGACTACGTACAGCGTACAACGTACAGTGTGCTACAGAAATTTTGCTCACCGCGATATATTTAAACGAAGAATCTGTTTTATTCCCTTTCCTCTCTTAGACTTGCGGAAGAAGAATGGAGTGTTGAATCTTTGTTGCTTTTAGAATTGACTATGAAATGAATTGTTGTGTTTATAGAAAGACTTACTTGATAGTTTACTTCAAGTCATGGAGTAAACTATCATCCAAGTCATGCTGTTTTCTTATTTAAGACATTTATGCTGTCGATCGGCAGCTCTTTGTATTTAAATGTGACGATGATGATACTAAATTACTAATTCACTAGGTAGGCTCTGGAAGTGAAATGATTGATATGGTTGGTGGTTGCCTGTTGCCTTGTCGCTCTGATAAGGCCCTGGGACATGACGGATTACCCTTGGCCGCCTCTGAACGTTCTTCTTCGCATTGTGTAGATTCTGTTTCCTGAACGTGAAGCATATTAGGCTCAAAATGCCTGGTTGATGACGTCATGAGCGAAGTGTCTTTTGCATCGAAATCTGAACCTTGTTCTTCGCAACGTGAAGTGCAATGGATGAAAGACTAACCCTCTCTTTCTTATCCATGAACTTAATAAACTACAAAAATTAATGAACTGAACATTATTATGAACTCTATAATAAAATTATAATAAAATTGTTGCACCAATGTTGATACAGCTAAAAGTATTACATATAATCTTTATTTCATCTTGAAGCAAGATAGTACATATCAAACATAATACAAATGAACAAAAGAAAATTAAACACAAGCACATCAAATTAAGGAATACACTATAGGAAGTATACAAACGGGAACGAGAAATGTCATTAATAAACTAGTTGCATGACAAAAACATGGACAACCTATTGATCTGCTGCGAGCCAGACTGTTTTCCAAGTTAATAACAGATTTAATAACACCTGCAGAATCGCTAGTTCTAATGTCATATTTCTGTGGCAATGTAACAAAATCACGAAGATTTTAACTACCTTCCAGATAATTTAAACTCAACATACCAGACCTAAACAATTTAAGCAAGAACTTGTAACGAATAAAATCCCACAGATATCTGAAGGGAAGTACATTACAAATAAATTATTGGCTTGACATAGCTCAATGACTTTCACATCTTTAATATTGAATAATTTTACAAAATCACTGTTATAAGTGAAAGACAAGACGTTGATGTCTGCTCATGGTTATGTCTAACTCATGACAAATGTGTTTACGATCAATAACTGATGCAAATAAAGAACTTTAGAAGAGATGAATAACATCGATGCCTTGACAGCTTGATCTAAGCAAAAGATAATTCTTGTCACTAGTCACAACTAATCGTGATTGTACAAATGGTGCTACTATAAAGCTCAAGGTCGAAATCTCACTCAATTGAGTCTTGTATCAAACTGGCCGGTAGTTCATGAATACAATAATGAAGTCAGTGCTTTTGGGTAACCCAGTGTGATCGAGTTACCCAATAGTGGCCCAGTAGTGTCGAGCTTTGCAATAAACTTAACATGTTCCTTCTCGACATGATGAACAATGAATTTGTTAACGTAAGGAAGGGCATCCGTCTCTAACACGTTACCAATAAAACCCAGAATGTCGCATGCATGCATATATGTGCTCTGTCAAGTTTCATCTCTGCCAGCATGTTTGTCAATAAATCCATTCTATAGTTAGAGAGTAATACAGAGGAGCAAATTCTGATAACCCGCTTTCCACTTTGATTAGTCATAGTATTAGTTATGGACAATTACAGTCTGATTGCTGAACAGCTGTGTCCATGATCTGGCCAAAGAACAGCTATATTGCCACTGGGCAATATATGGATATGAAACATGGTCTTTAAGAAAGAACGTGGTATATGCCATATGGGTTTAATTTTTTTATATTTACCAATTTTTATACTTCTTTTGAAGTGTGAATACAAAGAAGGATACAAATAAGACCACTACACAGACCTAGACTGAGTGGGAATAAAAGTAATGAACAAATGCTGAGCTCTTCACTGGAAAGAGAAATTAATGGTACGAAATTATGAAAGAGAAACTTGAAGAGAAACTGGACTAATCGCGTGATCACCTGGTAATATGGTGGGCTGTTGAAACTTGTGCAGAGAATCATGGGCAAGAGATAGAGAGGAAGATCAAGCATGCATGGGAATTATTGATGATTTGTAGAACGCGTCGAATGTGAACGAGATGAAAGGAGTTAGGGATAGTGAAGATTGGAGAGTTTGGGTGCTACTTACATACCGGAAAGCATTGAGCTAATTATGATCGTACATTGCACCGATAATCCTAAATAATTATATTTTATATTTCTTTCCAAAGCGAAAAGTGTAAATAATTGGACAACCTTGTAGTAGTGTATTATGTTTCATGTGTAAATAAGTGTAAATAATTGGATGACGTTGTAGGCAAGCAGAGTATTGACGGTGGCTAGTATTGACTGACTAGCGGCCTGTCTACAATACACTGTTTTCTCTGTTCAAGTAGCGCACCAGCGCATCGTAACATTCAATGCTTGTTCATTGATGATACCTGGTGTATGATGCACACATAGTGCTCACATGGAAACACTGAATGAGGGAAATTGTTAAGTTAAATCAAAAACACTGAACGAGGAAATTGAAAATGCGGAGAGTAAACAATGTTATGCAAAGATCATGAGGGCTACATTTTCCCAAAGATTGGTGATGTGCGGGTAGGGTGTGTGGAAATACAACTGCGGAAGACGGAAATACGGGGCTAGGATCTATTACCTCATTTAATTCATACAGAACTTAATCTGCCTTATGTGCCTTATGTGTTACTGTATATTGTGAATTTGTGAGTTTGCCTTATGTGTTACTGTATATTGTGAGTCTGCCTTATGTGTTAGTGTTTATTGTTTGTTTGTGTTGTGTGTTACTGTATGCTAAATTTTGTTGTGCAAATGTATATTGCGTTTGGAGAACTTGTTATTTGAAGCCTGCATTCCGTAAATGTGTTAAAAAGAGTTAGTGACCAGGGCAAGTTCTAATCTAACCCGGAACACTTTATTCTATCCGATATGCCTTGTTACCGGCGAAACGTAGGCCACTATATTGATAGCCATCATCAATGAATATTGTTTGTAACGGTGCGCGAGACTGAGTGTTGTGCTTGTTGTAAATCCTATTGCTGTCCTCATGAATGCGATACGTTGATTGTTGAATTATGATGTTGAACACCGAGGCCGCGACGCTATCTGCAAGTTTTGGTATAATTGATGAGGAGCTATAATTGATAATGTTTTATTAATGCAGTGACATATGTGCAGCCCGCAGCCCGGGCATCAGTGATGATGAAGCTCAGCTGAAACCTACAAAGACACCATTCAGTCCAGTGAGTTTATCGTGTGTGGTGATTGCAAGTAGGTTTTTACTGCACGTTTTCTAGCTGACCATAGATCAACTGACCAATAGAACTAGACATTGAACAGCTGCTAGTGTTTCTGGTCAGATAGAAAACGTGCAGCTATTTGCCCTGCCACGCGGGAGGGGGAGGGTGTTTCTCCTTCCCACAGATGGAATTGTTTCCATATCACAGGGGGTATGATTGAGATAAACAGGGTGCTTCTGATGATGGATACTACTGGATGCTAATGACCTGCCGGAAGTTAAAGTACTAAAGATAATCAATATTACGAATATCATTGCTGTTGTTGGCAATGTGATATTAAATCTTTCTCGCTGTATTTTGTCCCAAAACTCTTTAATCTAATGAACTTGACATTAAGATTTTATTCGCTGTTACTTGATGGTGAGGCTCAAAAATTTACTTAAGCTTACAAGTTTCAATACAAATGTGCAGTTTTAGAAAAGTAGCTTTAAATATGTGGATGCAGGGGGACGTGGGTGGGAGGTGAACTGAATGAATGATTTGATGATTCATTGGTATTTAGCGTCAACATCTAATGTATATTGTTTCTTCTTTGTTTACACTGAAAATGCGTCACTTTGATTAAAGGAAAATTTTGTACAGATCCTGTGTCCGCGTGACATCGTTCAAAAAGTAAAATTCTTTATTTGTGCGACCTTGTGGGTGAACATTGTGCATTAATTAAGTGAGTGTATGTGAGTTAGTGTGTGTGAGTGTGTGTGTATGTGTGTGTGTGCGTGTGTGTGTATGTGTGTGTGTGCGTGCATGCGCGCGCGCAAATTTTTGGGCTCCAAGTGATTCTAAGGGGTGCCTATAATAACCGAAATAACCCGAAATAATCACAAATAATCACAAATAATCCGAAATAACCCAAAACAACTAGAAATAATGCAGAGATAACCAGAAAAATCAGAGATATTGCGACGTAATCAGAAATGATCAGAAAAAAATCAGAAATAACCAAAATTTATCCGAAATAATTCAAAATAATCTGAGAGATATTCAACCCGAAATAATCCGAAATAACCCGAAATAATTATTTCGGATTGCCATGTCTCTCCGATTACTTCGAATTATTTCGGATTAAGTTTAGTTATTTCTGATTAATTATTGATTATTTCGGGATATTATGTCGGATTATCTCTCATTATTTCTGGTTATTTCAAATTATTTCAGATTATTTAGTGTTATTTCGGATTATTTCGTGTTATTTCGGTATTTATAGACACCGATTCTAAGCTCAGAACTTGAATTGATGAGAAATTTCTTGTTGAAATATTTATTCTTCTCTGACATTTTGGTTTACATTATACAGTGTAAAAACGATTATTGCTTGAACATTTGTTTAGAACAAAATGTTGCTTTAGTGATTGATTTGACAGAACTGAATACATGTACATTGTTATGCAAGAAGGCTAATTAAAAAATACGCATAGGCTAGTTAAAGTTTACGACACATATGCACCTGTAATTTAATCAAGTGGAGCATTGTATAATTTATAATAATGAAACATACAACTTTACATTGAGCGTTTCATTCAGCTTTTCTCCTACGTTATGCGGAGAAAATTATTAATATTATTATTTAATCACATGCGGCAGATTATTTTGATGGGTTTTCAAATTTATTTGCATTGTTAGTGTATTTATTCTGCTATGACTAAATAAACGGACCTACTTTGGTATGGGTTGGGATTACTGTGGTAACTTGTGAACCACATGGTGTGGGATAAGGGAGAGTTGGTATGTAATTTGTGGCCCACGTTATGGCCCACATAATGTGAGTAACTTGTAAGTGGGAAGACTTGAAGTGTAACTTGTGGCCTACATACCATCGAATGGGGGAGAATTTGGAGGAAACTTGTGATCTATTTACCAAGGAGTGGTAGGACTTGGAGTGAACTTGTGAAATATTTATCATGGAGTGGGGAGACTTGGAGTGAAACTTTTGACCTACATATCATGGGGTAAGTAAGACTTGGGGGTGAAACTTGTGACCCAGATTCTGTGGGGTGGGGAAGAAAATTGCGACCTATACGAGTTACAGTTCCTCTCTAACTGGACCACACACACTGAGACCCCCGCGCAATGATGATACCTGATCCTGTAGTTATTGACGCCTGGCTAGCTACTCCCTTTGCAGATCCTATAGTTAATACTGATCGGTTTATTTGTAAGTGCCGTCTGCTTTCTCTGTTTGTTCCTCTCTAGCATTTACTGAGCGCCTCGAGTTTCCAGACGGCGGCCAGGGAGTTGCTGGAGTGGTGTTTGGACGAGAGGGCTTTCCAGCCGCACTTCGAGGCCGGACTCTTCGCCTGCTTAATGGTAAGCCTCTCTTTCTTCTTCTGCCTCTTCTTATTTCATCGTCGTTGCCGTAGTTCATCTCTTCTTCATTTCATGATTATCTTTCTTTATCATCTGCAGCGAATGATGTGGGGTGGCACCTGTCCTCCCCATCTCCACCCCCTCAACTGAATCCCTCCCCACCGCCACCCAGTCTCAGATTTTATAATCTTTCCAGCTATGAATCAAAGAATATTTAATAACAAGAAGGAGAACTAACAAAACTTCTGCTGAAAATTTTGGAAACTGATCAACGACCAATCAGGGCTAAGTTCCTAAAAAAGCGTGGGCGTTAGCTGCTGAATAACAGTCGTCGATTGGTCCGTAGCTCAGACTAATGACTAATCAGGACAAAGTTCCTAAAAAGTGGGATGGGCACAGTTTCCAGCTTCTTTCCGTAGGTTCTCCTTCTTGTTATTAAATATTCTTTGGTACAGATTGTAGAACCACCGATGATATTATGTGAACAATTTCTTGATGTACAGTATATTATTTGTATCATTTGATCCTATAATCACATGCACAGACATTCGCAGGCAGGCTCACTCAGTATGCATATTATCTATGTGTGAAAGAGTATCAGAGAAATTATATCTGCATACTTAACATCATATATATATATAGTGTGAAAGTACAGTTAGACAATTAACTCCTGGGTAAAAACAAGACTTTAAGATTTTCGTTGTAAAGTAAACTTTTGGAGAAAATTATCGAAATCATTCACCCCTGTAATGTTTACGAGTTAACCTTTATTCAAAAGCCAAAAAATATCAGTCGTTGAAAATTTTTCCTAGAATGAGATGTGGAGTTTAGTGCGACAGAATTTACTCGACTCAGTCCACACAAAATGCATCAAACCATAGTTTGGCTTTCAAAGATTTTACGGCGTGATACCCTTTTTGATACCAAAAATGTTACTGCTTGTCTTGTCAAACAAGTGAAAACCAATGCAAGTCCATCTTAACATAAAAATAAATAAAAAACACAAATAAAAAGAAATTATCATAAAAAATAATAGTCAACATAAAAATCATAGTCGATCACATATCAGGTAAAAATAATCCTGTCATGTGGAGTGCAGAAACATTAGAGGAAAACTATTAGCTAGATAATGTTAATGACTAGGGAGGAATCATTAGGACGTATGTATTTGTGTGTTTAAAGACTGCAGCAAACGAAACGGTATTAACTATTACGAATATTTGAAAGAGTATTAACTGAATGTATTTGTATGATGTGTACTATAATCTGTATATAAATGTAAGACTACATCGACAAGACGGCATTTCTGCATCACGGACTTGATGGAGAAATTGCAAAAGACTTAACTGCACAGCTGTATCATGTGATCTATACTCACACTGTTACTTGCGTTCTTTGCTTTGTTTCGTTCCATTCGTATGCTATGAAATGTTCCATATAGTACTGCTTGCATTGTGTTTCATTTCATAGGTTTTAATTTGGAATTATGTCTGGCAATGATATAATCAGGTTCACTCTAATTCTTGTGTTACACTCTGATATCATCCCCTTCTTTACCATCCCCTTCTTTATCATCCCCTTCTTTATCATTCCCTCCTTTATCTTCCCCTTCATTATCATCCCCTTCTTTATCATCCCCTTCTTTATCACCCCCTTCTATCATCCCCTTCTTTATCATTCCCTTCTTTATCATCCCTTTCTTCATCATCCCCTTCTTTATCATCCCCTTCTTTATCTTCCCCTTCTTTATCATCTCTTTCTTTATCGTTCCCTTCTTTATCATCCCCTTCTTTATCATCCCCTTCTTCATCGAAATTCTTCATTGAATAGAAGTATTCACAGTAGGTACAATTCTAAAGGAAAAACTTTAAAACGGAGTTTGCTCAACTCAGCATAAACAAAAGTGTCCTGCCAGAGGACATGTCTGGCCATGATCTTACGCCAATGCAACTGATCCAATAGACCTATGAGGCGCATTCAGAGTGGTATGCCACGCCGTGAAGGTCATTCCTATACAGGCAATGGGGCGTTACGAAATGTCCCACGTTTGATACAATCAGCTGCCAATGGTGATTCGATCTGACAACCTTGGATTCAATGACTAGCATATCACTGACTAATCATTTCAGGTAAACAAATGTTAAGCGCGACCGAGTTCAGAGTTCAACAGAGTTCTTTCTTGATAGATAAGTCAACGTTTTGACTTGTCAAGTAGCCCCCCCCCGCCCCGTCCACCCCCCGCCCCTATCAGGACGTTCACGTAAGTTAGTTACTACTATGTAGCCATTCGTAGATAGTTATCCTTGGGTAATTATTTTAACAACTTCTCTTTCACAAAGCTGTGTGAAATGATTCAAGTAGAATTGACTAGCGCACAAAGAAAGATCATGAAGAGTTATTGACAGGTAACAAGTCACACCGCTTCACACAGCTCATTTATAGCAATGCACACAAAAACACAACGGGAAAAATAGAGGAACAAAACAAGTCTCGGCTCACAACAGAAACTATTACACACAAACACACACACGACAAATAGGAACAGACGGACAAAGCTACAGTAAAATGTCATCACTGAATATTATAAAAATCACATACTGCAATTAAACTACAATGACAAGCAGCTCTTGGATAATGCAATATAAATAATGACGTAAAGCCAAACAAATTCAGGAAAAACATAATTAAAGATACATCACTTTTACACCGACAAATCTTATACAATCAGATATGACTGATAAATGTAATAACTATGTGTAATTATTTACATTTACATACAGCTTAGTTTCCGTGCACGGGTTAGAATATTGTCACAAGTTTCTTACCAACACAAGATCATCGTCCATGCAACCTTCACGACGTGTCACTAAGGTGTACAGAGGGTGTACGGAAAGGGCGTAAAGGTCCGTGAAGGGCGCAGAATCTGGTGTAGTATCATTGATGATGATGATGATGACAGTGCTCTGTCCGAAGACAGGTCCTGGCGATGGTTATTTGTCTTACGTATTACCACGCATGACTTAACCACCGACCGACTAGGCCGATGAGCACGGGTGGGTGGCCAAATGTCCTTCCCGTACTATCATTAAGGTCATACAATTTGGCGTTGAGATGACACTAAGGTCACAGAGTCAGGTGTACACGTGACACTAAGGTCATAGAATCTGGTGTACAGGTGTGTCATAGAATCTGGTGTACAGGTGTAACTAAGGTCATAGAATCAGATGTAGAGGTGTCAGTAAGGTCATAGAATCTGGTGTACAGGTGTCAGTAAGGTCATAGAATCTGGTGTACAGGTGTGTTATAGAATCTGGTGTACAAATGGGTGTACAATGTAAAATAATCTGGACACAACTTTATGCAAATATTGCAATTTACTCTTTCCCAATGAAAGAACACACACACACACATTCAAATTCAAATATTGAAACATCAAATTTTACAAATTCTTTGACAAATCATTGGTAAATAAATAGACTTATAAATATAGGCCTTAAACGGGAATAAAAGCAGGCAGAATTAAGTGTGCTAAAAATGAAAACAGTATAGAGCAGTATGGCAATAACAAATGGTATTACAAATGGTAATAGCAATAAGGTAATATGATAATAACAAATGGTATTCCAAATGGTAATAGGAATAAGGTAATATGGTAATAACAAATGGTATTACCAATGGTAATAGCAACAAGGTAATATGGTAATAACAAGTGTAGACAAGCACAGTGAGATATAATGACAGCATCAGGGGCAAGGAATGTACGAGATCAACAAATAATGCGCGATGTTAACTAAAGGCAAATACAAATGAACAAATAAATGAACAAAAAACTTCACAAATGAACAGTAATAACAAAATATAAAACACTTGAATCTCTTACAGCAAAAGGCACGCTAGAAACGTGTCGAATATTTTAGATATTCTAGATATACTCAGCTCCAGGGTATTATCACATACATTATCACAACCTCCAGTTGTGTCTCCGACGTCAAATTTAAAAAGCAAGTCAACCATACTATTAACCACCTATGGTAGAAGAAAAATTAGCGTACTAACCATCTATGGTAGAAAAATGTGCTTTGAATCTTTTACCGTTTGGAGATATTTAATGTTAAAACATTGCACATTCAAACATGTTTGCAAAGTAAGCCATGTTCACTTTAAAAAGCTGGATCATAATATAGGATTCAAGGTAGGATTTATAAGGTTAAAGTATGTTTACGTGGTTCAAATTCTGGTCAGGGTTAGGCCAACAGTTCTTTATTTTCTTCTATCAATTTCATAAAATAACAAAACCTTTAAATTACAATTAATACCTCGTAAATGATAAGCCATACAGAGTCAATTCTTCTCATGACATAGACAGTTGGTAACATTGCTGACACAAGTCAAGTTGGGGAAAAAGTGATAACTGTCATCACGTGATGCATGTCCCCAGCTTCTTCCCCAAGTATTACTTCATCAAGCGAGTCAGAGTAAACAGTAGAACGCCAACAAAACTCCTCGGCTGGACAAAAGAAAGTCTATCCGCCCCGAGGCAGGAAATACTTTGGTGTTGACATGTGGAACCGATGTTCATCAGAGTTGGCCCAATTATGTCCGTCCGAATACTTTCCGAATCTACGAGTAAACACAGCATCAATATCTTAGTCTGTGTCTTAGTCTGTATCAATAACGAAAAGTAAATGTAATTTAGTCATGTCATCATCTTCATCATCATCATGATCATCATCATCACCTGTCAATAACAGTCTACCCTTCACTTTCGCCATTTTAATGTCTGTGCTGAGCACAGGTATAAACTTTAACTTATGGGGTTGGGAAGGAAATCCCTCTGCGAAACACTGCTTCAATTAAACTGCAAAATGTCCTATGCATGAAATGTCCTATGCTCTGCATAGTTGGATCACCGTTAGCCATACACTGCTAACTACAGAGGAGATCAGTTTTGTACCGACCAACTCACTCCAATCAATCGAGGTGCTAAGCTCAGGCAAAGCCAGTCTGTTGTTGATAAATGGCAATGATGATGAACTAGCTTCCTAGAGTCTAGGGCAAAAATGTCACAAGTACAACTAATTGCTACTTAGCAATATAGGCAATATCTGTACTCTGTCCTACTGACTACCTATGAACACCATAGCACACAGACTTACTATGAAAGGTTGGGTATTAATGCTGTCAAACATACCACAGACACACTGTGAAAGGTTGGGTACTAATGTTGTCAAACATACCACAGACACACTGTGAAAGGTTGGGTATCAATGCTGTCAAACATAGCTGGTTGAGATAATGGTTTGGACATGTTAAAAGAAAAGAAGACAGTGATTGGGTAAAGGCTTGACAGTTTCTGGATGTGGAAGGGTAAAAAGGCAAAGGCAGGAGTAAAATGACCTGGATGGAGTGTGTGCGATCAGAAATGGAGAAATTGAAGCCAAGTGCTGAGGATGCACGTGATCGCGACCTATGGAAAGAGAGAATTTCCATCGTTTAAGATGTCTAACCCTTCCTGACATGGAAAAACTGTTCTAAAGCGTTGATAATGATGAGTGAGAGGCAGAACCAGTACCTGGGAGCTTTCCTGTGTAAGCCTATTATTGGTAATTTTTACAGGGTTCAAGGTAAGGTTTATAGAGTTCAAAGTATGGTAGGGGTTAGGGTTAGGGTAGTCAATTAATTTTGACTATAGCTGTACTATTTCGTACTTTAGCTGCGTGACCTAATTTCAACTGCATGCGGGTACACAGGATAGCTACCTGGGATTGAAGTGAGAGGTAGAACAAGTACCTGGGATTGAAGTGAGTGAGAGGTAGAACAAGTACCTGGGATTGAAGTGTATGCTCTCGTCGACCAGTCTCTCATCAATGACCGTGCGTTCGTTGTCCTCCTCAGACGTCCTTGTGCCGTCCTCGCTGAGCTGAGGTATGCGGAACCTTGCACACTGGACTTCCGTGTCACTCAGGCCACCGTGGGAGATACGCGCATACCCAAGTCTAGACATGACACATACCCAAGTCTAGACATGACACACACCCAAGTCTAGACATGACACACACCCAAGTCTAGACATGACACATATCCAAGTCTATACATGACACATAGCCAAGTCTAGACATGACACATACCCAAGTCTAGACATGACACACACCCAAGTCTAGACATGACACACACCCAAGTCT
>JAQFYQ010002153.1:0-12082 GCA_034694885.1 Buchholzia appendiculata
CATACATACATACATACATACATACATACATGTAATATATACATACATACATACATACATACATATAATATATACATATAATACATACTGAAAAGACTATCATGCGCTGCCAAAGTTATTGGTAAAAATTTGAATTTTGTTCATCTATATGATTTTCAACGCTATTATTACTCGAAAAGCTATATTCATCAGGAAGGTTGAGCGCTGCACAGACTTCAATGATTTTATTATGTTGACGAACAAGTATAAATTTTGCACGCATGATTCAATTTCTACCGTTATAGGAAAAATCTGGCAGAATTTTTTTAAGCATCTTATTAATCTTAATTTATTTGTTGGTTCTGACGCCTTTGTAAATAGTATGTGTTGACTATAAGATTGTGTCACTAACATTTATGTCATCAATACTGCACATGTTAAGTGTTTTACATTCGTATGACACCTATAGTGTAGACTATCACTCTGTTTGTTTTATTTCTTTTCTCTGTATTTTGTGCTACCAATGTATTTAAAAAAATTGAATCTATACACATAGAAGTTAGCAAGCATATGCCTATTTTGCATAAGAGCCTCTGTCTTTTAATAAGTCTTATAGCGTTGTATATAACATAAATTTCAAACAGCAATTTACTAAAGATCTAAAGAATAAAGGCATGAAGTCGTAGCGCAACCATCAAGCAATTACCTCGGAACGCGTGGTTCTTTACCATTTGTCACGAGCAGGTCAAGGTCAAGGCATTAAAAGATTTCATTGAGTTAATGCTAGAAAATACGCGAGACCGCATTTTATCTTTTTCCACGTAACTCTTTAAATCTTCCACTACTAGACTGCTCTTCGGCTGTTAGTTTCAATCTGCAATGTTATTTAACGAGAGGAAAGGAGAAAATCCCTTCACGCAATAATGCAACAAATACAAACAGATAAATAAATACTGGCTTTGAAGATGCGACGAATAGCATTGTTTTTATCATAGCTGAAGTCACACAAATTAATGAAATTGATTGTAATCATACAAATAAAAACATTTACAGTTACTATTTAAATAGACTATTTTTACTGCATTTAATTAATTCGTTGGGTACAACAAAACTTTTTTTAGTAAAACTTATTAACTCATTTGATAACAATACATTGAACAAATTGTGTTTGTAATTTTTGGAGCTTGAAGTAAACTGAAATGCTACGTAATAGACTCGGCGTGCAGAACTATTGCATTCTAACTGTAAAAATATTCATTGGATTCAAACTGTGAATATACAAATATCACTTGACATTGAGATATAGTCATGCCTCGAAATTCAATGGCATTAATGTCAGGATTTGACGTTCATTGAATACACACATAAAGCAACACAGATTATGAATTTCTCAATGGAACTTTGATGAGACCGGAAGAGGCTAAAGTGTACTCTCTCTTTCTTCTTTTGAAAACGGAAGCTTGTTCTCACGCTGCCTCGCCGAAGAAATTGTTCACATTTTGTAGTGATCATGAACACATCGTCTACGGGTCCATTTTGGGGTTCACAAAATAATATGTTGAAAAAGTCGCGAGCTATAGTAGACATCCTGGAGGGTAAGAAATGGATGGTCTCATGGTTGACACTGGTGTTGGCAAGTGGAGTAGGTAGCGCAGTGGACAAAGTGGCGGGACGAATGGGCGCCATGGATAGTAGTGGTCAAAGTGAAGGGTAGAATAACGATGGACAAGGGATTGGATAAAAAATGGACATAAAAGTACTCCGGTAAAGCACAAAAAGTACTCCGGAAGATGTTCACAAGTGAAGTGAATGGTTCAACAATGTACTCCATCATCCTTGACCGGAAAAACGTGGGGCATTTGTTGCCCTTGACACATTGCAATTGACGTCTATGAATCCTGTAGTATGCTACATTAATCACGCAACGTATTGTACCGACGCCATCCTCCGGTCAATGATGAAAAATTCTTTTGTTGTTAACATCTGATAAGCAGCATACTGGACCATATGCAAATACTGTGCAGCATAAAAGAAAAGAAGGAGAAATGTCTCGGCGCACGTTGAGCAAGGTCTCGTCCCGTACAAGAAGGCTGTCAATCAAATCTTAACGTTCTGATGCAGCAAGGATTGCTCTTCTCCGCCGGATCAAATCCGTCATCCATCCCAGCGAAGCTCGACAGCGATCTGGATCAGTCTGCGTTGTGCACCTCTTCTGTCACGTCAAACACAGACAAGAAAACGATCATGCTTGCACTGATGACGTCATGCATGGGCCGTGCTTGCGAGGATGACGTCATGCATGGGCCGTGCATGCAAGGATGACCTCATGCTTGGATGACTTGAGGGTCTCTCAGTTGTCCCAGCGAGCTCTAGCGGGTCAGCCTATTCCTTGTTTCCTGTCCTATAGAAATACAACAAGGCGTGGGAACATACTTTCACTCCGTAGAAAACCTGCGCCAACAGTTGCCTAAAATTGAATCAGGATTGAGCAATTCATTGGTGCATAGAACATGCAGCATGGAGCTACACCCAATATGGGGGTTACATATTTACTAGTTTTGAAGTGACAAGTTTCATCAGAAAGAAACATTTACAAAATCGTTTAACGCACGCTGACGTAAAACGTTTTAGATAAATGTCATAATTAAATTTGAAATGCTTTATAATCCTCGCATGAAACGCTTCAAGCGTTTCTATTTATGGCAGTTTTGTTAGCGCTATTGAGAGAGAGAGAGACAGACAGACAGACAGACAGACAGACAGACATACAGACAGTTAGGCAGAGACAGAGACAGAGAGACCGAGAGACAAAGACAAAGAGTGAGGGAAAGAGAGTGAGAGAGATAGAACAAGAATAGGCAAAGATATTGAAGAAGCGTGAAGAATTCAGAGAAGGACATTCAGAAATAGGAACAGAACGAAGGGAAGAGAGAAAAGAGAAGAAATCAGAGATTGCGCAAAGAGAGAGAGATCGTGCGAGAAAATGAGATCGAGAAAGAGAGAGAGAAAGCGCGCGCGAGAGAGAGAGAGCGAGAGAGAGAGAGAGAGAGAGAGAGAGAGAGGGAGAGGAGAGGAGAGGAGAGAAGAGAAGAGAATGGAGGAAGAACATTATACTTGATTAATGGGAAACTCAAGCGAAGTAGTTGCTTTAAGTGTTTACTACGAGCAGTGCAAGACAGATCTACACTGTGATTCAGATGGACAGTTTTACAGTACAAGCAGGTGGTTAAGACAAACGCTGAATCAATATCAGCACATGAACACACCATAATAAACACAATGTGATAAATATAAATACATTGTGGGTGCTGTAGAAGAATCGTTGAATGGGTCCTCCTACCTGAAGAACAGAAAACACCACGGGCGATGATGCATAGTATGCGAAGACCGACAAGTAAATAAATAAACGAATAATTCCACACTTTGATGATCATACATTTGTAATTAGCGCCTGGATCAAATTCGAAATTCGTACGACAAAATTCAACCGTCAATCCTTTGCACGGAAGAGTTTTCTCTTCTCATTAAACCCTAGTTTACACGGTATAGGAACGTTTCATCCATGCACCCCCCGTTAATCTCCGTGGATTTACATCTTCAATTATAAACGTCGAATAGGTTTAAGGCGCCGAGCTTAAATTGCCAATGGAATTGATACCGTAGGGAAGACACTTGAGATTATCCCGTGATATCTATGTCGAATTATATTTATGCACAGCATCGCCTGACGTCTGTGGCTCAACATTAGTCCGCTGCTTTGATTATAGTCCTATGCGAAGCTCCGTAAATATAAAGGCATACGAAAAATTACGCTGAGGAGCAAAAAATTATTAGAAATAAGAGTATCGATTTTCAGAAATATGTTTTAGTAGGCAACGTTATTGCACAAGGATAGAAACCAACTAATGTCAATCCGACTCGAAGAAAAAACAACAAAAATACTCTGAAATAGATCATTCTCAGTCCTTCACAAGAAAATACCATAGAGAACGTTCGCAGTGTAAAAAACATGGGTTTAGTACCTTAGTTTAGACTATGCTGAAATTGAAAACTCGTAATGCATACACGTATACACAAATTGGGAAGTACTAAACATTCTGATTTATGAATAATTTCTTAATTCATCTATATGTATGAATTTATCAATTCATCTGATACACTACATATGTTATGTACTAATCAGCCAAATAATAATATATTCAAAATATCTTGTCAAGTTGCACAAGGGTAGCTATTCGCTTAAAATAACAAATATATACAAGTATAATTGTTAATTTGGACTTGAGAGTAGATGAAGGCTGCTGGCTATCATGTAATGGTAGATGAACAAAATTTCACGTCGTTAAATAAAAGTTGTATCATTCAAATGTCGACCGTTGTGACGAATTATTGTCGATCCATTTACTTCAGAATGTGCATCACCTAATGCACGACCAATTACTGCACTAGAAGGTTCTATTTTTAGTCACTGTAGAAATTCCCCTCGAACGTACAACAATAATTGGCTTCCTACTACACCCGTTTACTACGCATTTAGTATCCCTAAGCTTCGCTAACTCCCGTTGTCATATTCATAACGCGGCTGGTTATGAACCACGTAGCTGTAAAGTTTTATTATTCTTGACCCGGTGTACACCGGTGAGCAAAGTTTATGAGGAAAATATTATATGCGTTCGGTGTCGAGTAAAAGTTTCCCTGTTGATCTTTTCGCTGAGATTCCTCTGGGATGTGTGCGAGTAGAGTGCATGGATATTCAGGTGTATGTGTGTGTATGTGTGTGTGAGAGTACATGGATGTTCAGATGTACGTGTACGTGTGAGTATGCATAGATATGCAGGTGTATGTGTGTGTGTTTGTGTGAGTGTGAATGGATGTGCATGTGTATGTGCATGTGTGCATGTGAGTATGTATGGAATAATGCAAGTGTATGTGTGTATGTGTGCGCGTGAGAGTGCATGGATGTGCAAGTGTATGTGTGCGTGTGTGTGCGTGTGTGTATGTGTGTAAGTGTATCATGTTTCTGGCACAGTTTGGAAGCAAAGAAGGACACAATTATTGTTCTCTCGTTTCTCATCATGTAAAAGTGAAAAGCTATTCCTACTGCGTACTTGAGAAGAGCAAAAATTTCACTCGAGTACATTCTTCAAGTACATTCTTCAACAAAGCAAGCGTCGATCTATATATAAAGTCACTTGTCACAAATTCTTAAACACAAATACCTAAATGCATTCAACAATACGTATACTTAAACTCAACTCAAATACACATACTCAAAATGATAAAACTTTAAACGTTAAATACTAACACTTAAAATACGATTACTTAAACAAGAATTTGAAAAAAAATTAAACAAAATACTCACACACTATACACGATTCATGTGGTACAAGCAGTAGACGTTCTTCTCGTTTGTACGGGGTAAGACAGCACAGTGTTCTAACATCTGTGTTGTTCAACGTTATATGAATTAAAGTGGATGGGACTTTCATCGATTTAATAGTGTCAAATGTTGATGTTCTGTTCTTACTACCTGCTTCGAACTTTCAGTATAAGTTCCGTCTAATCTTTAGTTAATTGGTTCTGAAATTCCTTTAGAATGTATGAATACAGGAATGCAGGAATTAAGCATAGTTACGTATGAGTACAATTTAGTCAATCTTCTAAATTACCACATATACTTCGAGTAAGTGAAATTATAATGTGGTCAAGTAGTTTTAATACATAGGCATTACACTTCGGTACAACATAGTGTAATCTGTTGACATTGACATTATAAAACAAAAATGTTTTTTTATCGCGTAACAGTGCTCTACGCCAGATTGAGGGCAGTGTGGGGAGATCAGCGATCAGGCAACTTTCATTGGAAGACACCAAATACTTTACTTTTACTTTAATAGTGCTTTTACAAATGCTCAAACCTAGATGACATTATTAAAAGGTTCGCTTTATGGATTCTTCCCTTAGTGTTTTATATTAAAGTTAATTCAGTAAAACGAAAGAAAAACCAAATGGTTAAATATTGAATGTATTAGGTTTCACTGCATTTTCAATTGACAGGTCATGCAAGTCAGATTTGTAAATCAATGTCACGAAAATGCCTTCACTCAGAATCAATGGTGTTTAAAGAACTTAAGTTGAGAATTCATAGCTCTCATAGAATTCAGGCCTTAAACTTTCATTTTTAAAATTTATATAATCATTTGCACTCGCTTGCTGCTTACGTGTCTTCCATTTAGGTTCATGAAAATATGACACATATTAATGAAAGAACAAAAATGTGTCTGTGTGACATTCTTATTAATTAATTAATTAATTTTTGCTTTAACCCTTCGTGCTATTCACATAAAACAAGTTATTCATATTACTGTGTAATTATTGTATTTCATATATGTGTTCAAATCATTATAATTATTATTCTCAATTTATATTATGACCTGTTTTATTGCCAAGCTTTTCTTCAATTTTTTACTCTGCCGTCTAGCGCTAACTTGCCGCGCTGTCCCTGATCGCTATGTGCAGCTACGAAACATCAACATTTTATATACGTGTACTAGAGACGCAAGTAAATACGTATCTCATGCACTGCCATTGGTACACAAACCAAGACATCAAGCTGCAGAGATAAACCTTCCATCGTTTCGACCATTGAGCAACCTCGGCGAAGTATTTACGTCGCTCGGGGACGCCGATAATGATGAGGTAATGCTGAAGTTCGTCATTAAACCAGCGCACCGTCACGCACCATCAAGCACAATTACTTAAACACGATGCGCTGGCACGAAGCCAACTTCACGCAACAATGCTTCTTCTTCTTCTTCTTCTTCTTCTTCTTCTTCTTCTTCTTCTTTACTTTGAGATAAAAATTGCTTCAGTATTTTGCGTTCATTCTACTAAATCACACGAAGTAAGATCAATGCTGGTTTAAATTTGTCTGTGTTTTTGGTGATTTGTGTACTAAATAAAAAACACGAGCAGTTCAGGGCTAATTTTCAAAGCGAAAATTTACCGGAGCGCAAACAAATTGAATAAATATTTGGGCAAAATTGGTTAACAGTTAACAGCAGTGTTCAAATTCAGAATTTTACTTTAACGTCGTCACCTTAAAACTTACTTTTGCCAGGTATACTATTCCGCTTTTTTATCACGTCTCTACTCCTCTAAACCAAATCAGCCGAAAAAACGTTCTGGTGCTTTCCGGTATAAATCAAACTTTATTTTAATCTACTATGCAATCTACAATATAATCTACAATCTAATGAAGTCTAATCGACATATTGAACTATTTTTTGTACGATATCTTTTATATCCACATTCTATTTGAATAGAAATGTTTGCAGCAGAAATAATTGTAATTCAGCATTGCGGAATTTGTAGAATTGAAGAAATAGAATTTGCAACAGTAGCATTTAAAACACTAGTTTAATGGCTGCTCCTTTTGTAGCATGGCAATTTCAACAATAACACAAGAGTCTCCTTCAGAAGCTCCGACAAATCCACAGAGCAAAAAGCAGGCAAAAATTCCAAATTTCTTAATGAAGCGATTATTTCAGAACAGATTAAAACACATTGCCAGCAGAATCTTTTACGTCAAGAATACGTTAGAACAAAACACGACATCCAGCGACGATGCAGGAAATATTTGAGGTAAATTTGGGTCCAATAAATTCGACGAAATTCTATGGGTTGTGTGTCTTGTTCGAAATATAGCCCAGGAACTTACGCACAGTCTTAAACAGGTTTACTATCAGTTCGTGAATGATTCCAAGAAAAAAACAGAGACTAGACTAGAGAGAGACAGAGACAGACAGAGAAAGAAACAGAGACAGGGATCGACACTCTATCAAACATTTCATGTAATGCGAAGTATTTTATTGTAGTTTATTTAACAATAATTTATTTGTTCTAATTTCAACAATTGATCTTAGGTCCTTTTGCATATGAGGCAAGTGTTGAATTAACCGCTGCTACCTGTCGCTCTATAAGTGAAGAAACAACAAGAAATAAAAATAAATAACTGATTTGAATCTGTGAGGTCAAAACAACACGGCAAGAGAGAGAGAGAGAGAGAGAGAGAGACAGAGAGAGAGAGTAGAGAGAGAGAAAGAGAGACAGAGACAGGGACAGAGAGTGAGAATAGAACCAGTTATAGAGTTTCCATCACTAGAAAGGAAACCAATATTGGAGAAAGAGAAGAAAATGCGACTCATTTTGCTGCAGAATTATCTTCATCACAGCATTCTTCCTCTCCAGCAAATAGTCAATTTGCTTTCGTGTCACTCTAATCAGGTAATGTAAGATTTGTAGTGGGCATGTGATTCTATTTGCCATTGCGCGGTCATCGATTTCTGCTTCACCGATTTATGGAATATGCTATTTTTCCTTGGAACCACCCGCGCATCAACATTTCAATATAATATCAGTGCTGTATGAGCGATCACTGTCACTGCTTCTGAAGGTGATGGGAGAGAAGGGGCCCAAGGAGAGGGGGGGGGGGATGAGAGCCAGCCCCTACTGGATACAAACAGCTGGCTTGTTCGGGACGTCCGAAAGGCGTCTGAAGTGCTAGCAAAATATGCAGATACTTGTGTCACAAGTCGCACGTTAATATAAAGCATAAACGATTTTTTTCTTTCAATAAAACGCAAAAGTTTTGACAACAAACTTATATGAATGCATCAAATTCATGTATTGACAAAGTTCTGAGAGCAAACCCTTTACCTCCAGCAGCTAATTACTGTACGTCGAGCCTCTTCGCAAGGCGTCTGACTTATAAGATCTAAGTAGCATCTGGTTGTGCACAATTTTTACAACAGTCAGAATGAATGAATATTTCTATTCATAACTATGTTGCAAGACACTAGACACTACACAACGGAGATTACGTACATCTTATATCTAGAATAACTTACACTTGTTTTTGATTAAACAATTATACATTACTTTATTTCACCTATAGCTAGTAGTACAAACATGCTTGCCATCTTTTCAGTCAAACTATGTTACATTTGCGTCCTAAGATCAATAAAAAGCTCAATGCTAACTCTACTTTGAAGGCAACAAATGTATGTTTATATAATATACGTACAATAATGAATAAATAAAAAGATAAATTATAGATAATGTACAGTATAACTGTAGATTTTATATTTGCAAAGATCATTACTGTTTTAAGACAATTTTAAATTATATGCATTTTTTAAATCATCAAACTGTTAGTGACAATTAGACAGAAAAAAACACGCTAAAAACTAACCAATTACTTCAATCCATTGATAAGCATTAAGCGATCTCTCAAAATAAATCGTAACCCATCATGTTATAGAATAATTCTCAATTAGGTCTTAAAACGCACGACGCGTTCAACCACAATAAAACCTTGTAGGTTTAGCAGTTTGTCGTATTGAACGCATCTCTAGAAAATCAAAAAGGTTGATCGATTAGATTTATAATTAAATTGCTGCCCTACATAATGGGCACAAAAGGCGTTAAATGTCAACCTCTGCTAGTAGCAGCAGTCTCCTTCAGCTTCAGATCATCAACTAATAACATCCGTGCGCACGGGCGTGTTTGAACGTGCCCAGAATGTCTTAACTGTCTCGATTAAAACATCCATTTAATAATCTGTTCATTAAGGAAATCAAGACACCGAGAATGAACACGGCTACTTGATGCATAACTAAGCTGCCAATTTCTATGGTATGATATTTTACTATATTTTTATCCCGTAAATTTCAGTCCGGTATCAACACATGTCCTACTTATGTTTTTGCAGCAGCAGATTCGTTTCCTTCTCACAGTCGTATCCCCATTATTCCAGGTTAAGATTGTCGCCGTTTTTAATTATATTTTCCCCAAAGACTTTAAGTTTCAATTTATACATCAATATACTAAACAACAAGATCGGCGTTTGGTTTCAGTGTTTTGTGTGGATATAATATAATCGTCTGTTATTCTAATCTTCAGGGAATAATTGCCTAAAATCGTCGTTACAAGCGGGGGAGGGGTAAATTTAAAAATGTTTTGGTTAGAGGACGGGGCTTATCCGCAGACCATAGTAAACTCCACCGATGCTATACAATCTCACTGCCTCAGCCCGTATAAAACAACGTCGTAATTCACAATTTATTCTTAACGACAGACGCAGACGGATCGAATCGTATTCTTCGTGCTTCCAGTGGTGAACACATTACTCCGACCGGTTAGGTGCAACTCTAATGTGCTCGGAATGTCCTGATTTCCAACCGACTTTTCCCATTAAACTTTTCTTTACAAAGCAAAAGTTCGACACAACGCTAGCGCTAACGTCTCTAAACGTATTTCTCGCAGTTCCATAACCTTGGTTCCGAGATGCGGTTTGCCATATAACTGCAGTAGCATAAATGTTTAACGACAGAGTAGAAATTCAGCTCACGAACGTTGATTAAATTAAAGTTGTTTTTACTACATTGCGACCTATCACAATTTGGTGTTAAAACAGACTATTGGTGAAAATGTTGATGCTTTTATGCGATGCATATCATTTATATTTGTACGTATTTAAGATACGCAGATCATACGTGGTCATATAGATAGAAGGTTGGCTGGCGCTGATCTCTCTCCATAGTCCTCAGTCTAACGTTGTGCATAGTTAGCCTAATTGGGAGGTTAGTGCGGTAGGCAAACACGTCAGTTTATTGTGTAGCCTCTGACATCTAGCTCCAACTTATATTGCTTGATATAACGTTGGCGGCCAGATGTGGGCATCTTGACAAGCTTATTTTGCAAGACCCGAAACAGAGTCAAGTCAGTTTATTATATTGCTCAAAAGCTAAAAGGTACATTATAATATACTCCATCTTTAGATTATAACCCCTATCAGGCACTGCAACCAAACTACACCCATGTCGCATGGTAATGTACTAACGGTAATGGTAACATGCAATGGTAATGTATTAACAGATTCTCGACGTCTTTCAAAAGTATTGTTGAAGATCAGGACTATGTTAGATGTGTGGTAATGGCATTAATGTTGTATCAATTAAATTAGCTGTATAGAATAATTTGCCTGTGAACTTAGCTGTGAATTCGAAGCGCGATACATTGTACACTGTAAAACTCAAATGCACTGATTCAATGCTTCTCTGAAAATATACTATTCTGTTGCGCAACTTAAACCTTATTCGATAGAAATGAAAGCGTGGTGAAATAGAGATATAGAACACCTGTCTCTATCTCATCTATGGCATTTGAATCGAATCAATAGCCTGCATTGTACGTATCAAGGCAATGCCAAAGATAGTATCGCATTGACCTGTCTCTCTATCTCCAAACACGCAATGCTTTTTGCCTGTCATACGTGCATCACTGTTGAATAAAGAGGTTTTACATTGGATTAATTTACATTTATAATTTGCATTTATTAAATAATATGTGCGAAAATGTCATGGAAGATAGACATCAGCTTGAAATTGGCTTGACGTGGTTTAACATTTGAATAAATTACATTTATAATTGACATATATTAAATAACATTTGAGAAGATGTCATGGAAGATTGACATCAGCATGAAATTGGCTAGACTAGGCTTTACATTTGAATAAATTGCATTTGTAAATAACATATATTTAATAACATTTGAGAAAATGTCATGAAAGATACACACCTCAGCATGAAATTATCTAGTTAGATGTCAGTAATCGGACATTTCAGTGACATATTCGTATATGATGTATTTACTATATTCTTTTGTAAGTTGTCAATTATGTAATATCATTAGTAAATTGAAAACTGACGTTACAATATAATAGCCGTATTCCTCGACTTGACAGATTTTGTAAGGTAGTTAGATCGCAGGTGTGAGAATGACATTCGACTGTAAAATGTTTTATCTAATAGATCAAAATGGACAAACAAAAACAACACCTTTAAAAATGAAACACTTTGCTGTATATAGATTGGTATACAACTTGTAACTTACTAGAAATGGTAATAACTGCTCATTAATTATGATAATGATTATTGAAGAATTTTGAAATTAAACAAGTGACAAAAAACAAAACAAAAATAATAACTGATGCAAATCGTTCCTGAGGACAGTGAAGAACTATTATAGTTCTTCACTGTC
>JAQFYQ010002154.1:0-12081 GCA_034694885.1 Buchholzia appendiculata
ATGGGGCCTGACCACCAGTGATCTCTGTGACTGTGGAGACATCCAGACTATGTCACACATCGTCGATTCGTGTCCTCGAACGAGGCTCGACGGTGGTCTGCAGGCACTGCACGAGGTAGACACTGAGGCTTTGGAGTGGCTGGCTCACTAGACTCGCACTTGAGCATACGATAACAGCATAGTTATATGGCACTCAATTGATTAGCATTGCAATTTGTTTAGTATCATCACTCATTTATCACCAACTAAAGTACTTTCCCCGTAATGCGAGATATAGAAGTCTAATAAAATATATTAAATGAGCTTTTTAAATCTTACATCTTTCATTTGTTTACAGACGCCACAAGTCTTCGTATTCTCCGCAAATTAAGTCACGATATCCTATTCCTAGGATGATTTTTCTGCTGTTGTAGAAAAGAGCTTATGGATTCACGTCTCCCGATATTACTCAACTTGTAGTTTGTATGTAATTATTATCGCTAATACCCATTCATTCATAGACAATGTCAGCTCCGAGATCACATCGTACTCGTCGTGTGGACTATGCATCTGCCCGACACCATCAGGTGCAGAACAATACGGACAGTACTTGGCGGGATATTGAGCCCGGCATTGACTGCGTTCTCCGGCATGAGAGCATTAATAAAACCCGATACCTGGAGTTATACAAGTATCCTTGTTGAACTTTTACATTACAATCTCGTATTTCAGTATTATAGGATTTTTGGTCGTTAATGATTTTAATAAAATTTCTTGATATATTTCAAGCTTGAGGGTGTGAACCCAGTGATGCTTAGTATTTCGAAGGATGGATCCCAGGGAATAGAGCATATAACCACCTCTTTTTTAGAAGTGTCATGGCAATAGATACGGGCGCAGGAGCGTATAGGGCAGACACAGCATTTGCCACTTTTTAGTTGTATAGCATTTTGCCTTGCCACTTTTTGAGCCTGAATAATTGTTTTGTATATGAATTGTTAAACATAAGAAATTTTGCCGTGTCACTTTTGAAAACTTTCCAGCGCCTATGGAATAGAGCATATAACTACCTCTTTTTTAGATGTGCCCAGGGTATAGAGCGTTTAACCACTCTTTTTAGAATTGCTCAGGGACTAGAGCTTATAACAATAAGTCTCTTTCTAGCTACGCAACGCTGAACAGGAAGTACGGTACATTTTGACATGGACACATAAAACTCAATCTTCACCAGTTCCGAAAATTTCCTGCATTTCCTGCATTGTGATGAACTTTTTGCCTTGATAAGTTTAATAAGTTTGAATGTGCTCGGTTTTATGGTCTTTTCAATATGGTGAGAGTACATTCTGTTAAGTGAAATTCATGCTGATGTCAAACATGGTTGTCAAATGACGTGAGTGTGGTGATATAAAGTTGTGGTTTATACTTGAGAAGTTTTTGACTAGTGTGCATTCGTGTTAGCTGTTAGATGAAGTTTCTGAACGTTGACATCTTTGCTTACATTTTATTTTGAATTAATGCCAAAATAAACTGAAAACTTTAAATAGGTCTATGCTCTTTGCAAGTTTGCATAGCGAAGATACTACTCGCAGAATACTCCAGAATACTCGCAGAATGTTTAGTTAAATATTTAAAATTTATTTAGTATCTGAAAGAATGCAATGATGTTGCTACAGATTAATTGAAAAGATAATTTTTGAATTAAATAAATTTGAATTGTTGCATATTTATTGTTATTTTATATGCTATTTTTCTTGTTGATTGAAAGAATTCAAGTTCTTTTTGTGTTGTTTCTGTTTATTGATTGTAACTTATGCTTGAACTTGTAAATTTTGTGTTATATATATTGCGTTCCAGCCGTTTGACTTTATTTTCCTTAACCAGCTTGTTTCAGCAAAGTGTTCAGTTATTGCACGACGACATTTCACATCGACGACACGAACGAGTCGCTGTCATGCATGGAACTTCTAGGAGAGAAGTTGTACAAGCGACTGATGCTACATTTCCAGGATCACTTGAAGACTTTAGCTCAGGCAAGTCTCTCTGTAGTACTTTCTGCATTATGCATATTGTCGGCGAAAATGTATAGGCCTATTGTATACAAAACTGTAGCACTGACGTCTGCATATTGTATGTGAAACTGTAGCACTGGCGTATGTATACTGTCTGCAAAACTGTAGCACTGGCTTATATATATTCAGTGGTGTAGTCGTAGGGCATACTGGGTATACGGAGTGTACCGACGGGAAATTATTAATAAGCACAGTATACCCACTTTATACGGAGAGTATACCCACGGAAAATATGAGAGTATACCCACAGTATACCCACTGCTTTTTTTACCACTATGTACACCACTGTGTACATTGAATGTGAAACTGTATCACTGGCGTATGCATATTGTATGTGAAATTGTAGCACTGGCGTATGCATATTATATGTGAAATTGTAGCACTGGCATATGCATATTCTATGTGAAACTGTAGCACTGGCGTATGCATATTCTATGTGAAACTGTAGCACTGGCGTATGCATATTGTACATAAAACTGTAGCACTGGCGTATGTATAATATTGCCTTCAAAACTGTAACGACTATTTGCTATTTCCCAGTGATTTCGGGATTTACAATGGGGCAACAGTGTTCTTCCATGTGTTCCTCAAGGTGAGCAGTGAAACGGTTGGCGTCAGGAAGGGCAGTCGGATGTCAAACTTTTCATCAATCAAATTAAAAATGTCATTTAGTCTGCAGAATTTAATTAGCTTGTCGATAATTCTTTTCGAATAGTGATGGAAAGGATATTTGGTAAATTGGGTCCAACCAAAATTGAATTGTTCCCATGGCTACAATTTCTGTCTGGATGATAAATGCCGGTGATGAACTAAGTAATTGAATGATTAGACCTAAGTGTTTGTGTAGAACGAAACTGTTCTCATCTTGTGTACAGATACTTTGGCATCAAAGCTTTAATTTCTAAGATTTAATTTACTTTATTTAGATTTATTGACGTTTTTTTTATAAAATTCATCTTTCCTGAACCATCAAGTATATTTTCTAATATAAAATATTTAGAAAATCTAGTCATGTTTATCCCACCACATTAAAGCGTGCGTTGTGAATAATTTTCTTACAAGCGGCCACACATCCTCACAAGCGATTATGTCCCGCAGATTCTAATGTAAGTTTTGCTATTTTGCTATTTCTATAGTCGGGTAAGGAATTATCTGGAGACGGCGTTCTGAACTTTTATATCGATAAGTGGGACGAATTTACATTTTCGTGCGTTGTAATACACCACATCTTCGACTATCTCAACAAACATTGGGTTCGGCGAGAAATAGAAGACGAAAAGTGCGATATCTACGAAGTCTATTCGGTAAGATGCTATTAATCTTATACTGTTTGTGTGCTCAGACAGCTTTTGTGGGTGATTTTAGGTACTAATTAGACGCTTATGGTAGGTTCAATTAATTTATGTGCCAGTAGCCTAATTGTTTTTCATGCTGGCTTGTTGCTAGATGATTCAGATGCACTAGGAACAGTATTCACTACATAATAATTTCAATGGTTTTCTCTTGCCATTACTATTATAGCCTAGTCTTTATTTTGGTAACAGTCATTTTCTTTTCTGTTTTATTTACTGTTTTTGTTTTTTAATATGACTTACTATACATCAGCCTATAACTATGTGCCTTACATTCAATGTATCGTTCAATATTCCAATGCGACATATCTTATGCAATTCAGCACGTATGTGGATAATCAAGGGTGCAATCGTGATGTCATAATCTCAGCTCTGCAACATATTTGCCATCTTTTCTGTTTAAGCTTCACAGTGATAAAAGTTACGATATCTCTTTGTTTTTTTACCTCTTTCAATGAAATTATCAAAGCTAATTTTCTTCTGGATAGTTTCTTCTTAGTGCTTTGGTATACATTTGTGTACAATATCGATCTATTATTGAAATTGTGCGAATTTTTATGCTAAAAGAAACGTATTTGCTGAGCCTTTATAGAATTGTTAAATGTACCTGCAAGCGCAGTGATTGAAGCTTGAATCTTTAGCCTATGTCAACTGGAAACTAGAGAGATCAACTGACTAAATTATGTCAGTATGTATGATGTGGGCTGTAATAATTGTTCAAACAAATTTCCTTGTTTGATATGTTGTTTATCATATAATCATCATCATTTAACGTCACTTTTTCATTCCGAGGAATTGCTGGACATCTCCAACAATGGAGTTTTTTTTCTCTCCACAGGCCATTATGTGCATCCACAGCACTCATGTTCAATTTCTTCATATCCAATCACACGCACTCCATCCATGTCTTTCTACTACAGCTGTGCCGTTTTACCGTTCCGCATCAAGAAACTGGCATGCTCATTACCTGGACAAAGGCTATTGTTAGAAGGAATTTATTGGAACATTACCATTGTAATATTATTATTATTATTCATAAGTAAAGATGCTAGGTTAACAATTTGTGTAATGATTTGCTGTATTATCCATTCTGGCTTTGATGCATAGTGGTTAGATATATTCTTGATTCAGTCTATCGTGTTCATGAAGAGTCTTTGCTATTGTGCTAACTTCATTTGCAGTTATCGTTGGTGTGTTGGCGGGATCAGCTACTGGAGCAGGAAGGGCTGGGACATTCCATCACAACAGCCGTGATGAAACTGATAGAGAAGGAACGATTGGGTGAAACCGTCAACATTGATCTTATCATCCTCGTACAGAGATCTTATGGTAAAAACACGAGCGAATAGATCATAATTCAAATATTTTAAAACTCTAATTTGAAATATAGGTGAATTCGATATATTTTAAAATTTGTATTATTGTTTTGAGATAGTGTGTATATTTTCTGTCGAAATGACCTTTTTTGGTTTAACAACGAACTGTATACTTCTATGTTTCCAATGGTACAGAGTCGACCCTCTTGGTAAGAAGAATGGTGACTGGTGAACTGGTTCTCATGAAATGACATTGGTTATTTGTAGCATAGCAAAAATGTTTTTTATCGTGTGCTCAGCTGCGGTTATAGTGAATGAGCCAATCCGGAGCATTGGTGCCGGCCTCGTGCAGTGCCTTCAGCCTACCTTCAGCCTACTCGCTAACGGTCTTGAATCGATGTATGACATTCATGATCTGGATCTCTCCACAGTAGCAAAGGTTATTAGTAATCAGGCCCATTCCTTGTGACAGGCTCTGCAGTGTCCCTGTCCTGTACGAAATTAGCTCAGTGTTGACCACATGTGTCTGGGAAGGTTGAAGCCTGGCTGGCGAATGGATGGGTCATGGACGAGATGCCCATTTGTCAGCTTGGCCATATGTCGGTCTTCTGTATCGCTGTGTATTTATTATATTGGCAACTGTCTTGCTAGCCAGTTTGTTCACTGCTTCTTTGCGCTTTTTTGCGTTGCAAATTTGGTGGTTCAATGTTTGCAAGAACAGGCAACCATGATAATGGATTAGGCTGCAGTGTTCCAAAGATCAGCTGCATAGTGATGTTCAGCTGGACGCCTAAATGATTTGTTAGGCCGTGTGTGTCAAGACTGGGGATCAGTATTAATTGACAGGCCGTGTCGGAGTGCTGATGAGCACAATGTACTAGAATTTGCTCCCCAGGAGCAGCCAGCGAGCTTCGTAAGCAAGTTGTTTCTGCCTCTCAGTTTTGCAAGCAGTTTTCCAGATGCGCTTTGCTGATCAGTGGGCGATCGATATTCACTCGGAGGTAAATTGAACTTGGCTCCTGTTTAAGTTGCTGATAATTGAGGTACTCATTCAGCTCCTATGTAGCACTGGTATTGTGAAGATGGAATACACAGGAACCCCTTTTAGTTAATAATAGTTAAAATATGAACCTTCTGACCAAATTGGAGCATCCACTTCATTATAGTACAAATTACTGACTTATTTTTTCTGTAGTCTGTTGATGAATACTTTTGAATCTGTTATCAGAAGCTTAAAAGGGTTAGAAAAGAATCGTCGGATGTTGTCAAGGCCGTTTTTTCAAAATTGTCATTTCGGTTTTTTTTACCTCCAAAAATTTTTTAGTGACATTTTTTCAAATTTTCTTCAGAAAACATAAATTTAAAGATTATTTTGGGGGGAGGGGGGTTGAACCCGAAACCCCCCCCCCCTTAAATACTTCCCTGATATAGTTGACAGTCCAATCTATTCTATCTAGCAGTTTATTTGGCCTCAATCTGAACTGAGGCACATATTACTGGTATATTGTTTGACAAAAACTAAAGTCCTGACATGATTATGTAATTACAATTATAATTATTTTGATTTGATTAATTATGTCGAACCTCCTGAAAACGAAGGGCTGACGTTAAATGTTGATAATGATAATGAAGGTGATGCAAGGTGATGGACAGTTGTTTGGTTTTAAAATACCAGAAATTATGTACTAAATTTGAGAAATTGTTTCTGATCTAACTCATATTGGTAAATTAATAATTTATTTGATGTAATAAGCCTTAGCCTTATGGTGACATTGTCAAGATGATTATTTGGAGTAGGAAATCAACGAGGCTGAATGAATAGTACTGGTGGCCAGTGGCGAGAACAAGTTCAAAGTGCTTCTATTAGAACATAATTTTTTTTCTTGATCGCTTGGAACTGCAATGGAGCTGTTCAAAGTGTCCATTGCAATTTTATTGTCCATAATTATCTAGTGGTTTGATAACAAAAAGCTTTATGAACTGATTCATATTATTGGTCACTTTGTAGAATAGAGTAGAATGGTGTATATATGGCGTATTAGTTTTCTGGTTGAAAATGTGGACTTGTATCGCCTTTTGTTGGTAAATGCAAATATTACACTTCCTCTGATGCAAATCGGTTATACATTCTGTACTTGAGGTTATTTTCTTTCAGTTCAATTAGGTGTGAAGAATTCATCAACAGCCGGTCGGCAGTTCAACTATTACAGAGAAAGATTTGAGAAAGTTCTTCTGGACAAAACAAGAGTTTTCTACCGGGCTGAGAGTAACAAATTTCTTAGCGAGAATTCGCCTGCAGAATATCTTAAAAAGGTACTAATAATAATAATAATAAGGCCAACTTTTAGAACGCCGTTATTATATCTAGAAATAAATCATATCTAGGGCGCTGTTCACAGTAAGTTACAATTGATACAAATACAAGTTTATATGAAATACGGCCTACCGGCATGACACGCAGGTCAGCTACACAGTAGGTTCGGTACTCCCACCTCCATGGCCTAATAGCTGGAATACTCCTGGTGCGGCCACGCCAGGAGTAGGGGAGGGCGATTTATTTTTCCATGAACCTGAGCCAAACCAACACAACAGAAAGCGCCGCTTGGCAGCTGACAGACAATTATTAAATATTTGATTGCCCTGAGTGTGATTTGAACCCGGGACAAGAAGTTGACTACGCTTCCGAGTCCAGTGCTCTACCAACTGAGCTATCGCTCTGCCCCAAAGCTATCGCCCCGCCCCAATCGGCATGTACTGACCTTATAATAATTATTGACGCCTTTTATTACAATGTTATATTTTAATTAAACTGTCATGTTGTAAAGTTAAATGATGTACTTATTTATTAGCATAATTATTTATTGAAAAGCACTAGAATAACATTACTACTATGGAAATGGTAGATTCATTAACTATTGATCTGCTTTGAGCTACTTTATGGACTTAATTGTGGCACTGCATCTGAGAGGAAAGAAAATTACGAATCCATTCCCTCCTTGTTTCTCTCACATTAAAATACCAACATGTCACAACGTCTAACCCATTCTGACAAGCAAAAACTGATTAAAAATTTTGATGATGTACTCTCTGTATTTGTTCCTAGGAACATGTCGGCATGGTTCGTTCTGTTCCTTTTCATTCTTTAGGTTTCTTGACAGCAAGAGGAACACCACTGGTCACAGCGGTAAACCACTAGCATATCCTAATGGAAGTTTCGGTTTTAAATCCCATTGCATTTTTTTTTGCGGGTGGCAAGGAAACGAGTTACGTAATGATTGTTGCTGATTCAAACGCTTGGTTGTTTGTGTTAGGCTGAAGCTCGTCTTGTGCAAGAAAGAATGATTGTTGATGATTGGTTGTTTGTGTTAGGCTGAGGCTCGTCTTGAAGAGGAAAGAATGATTGTTGCTGATTGGTTGTTTGTGTTAGGCTGAAGCTCGTCTTGAAGAGGAAAGGAAACGAGTGGAACGATATCTTCACGAGAGCTCAGAGAGGCCGCTGATTAATACCTGTTTCGACGTTCTCATAGCTGAACACTTTCCAACACTCTTTGATGCCTTTATCAAATTCTTGGATAACGACAGAGATGACGGTTTGTAAAGAGTGCTGTACTCTTTAGTAGAATTGTTTTAATAGTAGATTTGAATTTGAATGATGAATATTAGGGCTGCTCTTCGATTAGACACTTAATCCTGGTTAAAATTAATCGCGATAAAAAATTAATCGAATTAATTAATTATTGTTCAGTATAATAAATCGTATGCGATTAATTCCGATTAATTACATATGATTTATTATGATTGAACGATAATAATTATAATAATAAACTATGCAATTAATTAATGAGCTGATTAATTATTTGTTTAATTAATTATAAGAATGGAGTTCTTGCATGCTACTTAATCATTGTTGAGTAAAAATAACAACACGAGTTTTTGAGTACAAAAATGATCGATTTGTAGCTGACCAAATAATCGATTAGTTGAACATAATCGATTATACGAAGTATTCAGTAATTTGTAGACAACAACAATATATATTGCATATCAATGTGACAACGATAATGAGATTCTGATGACGTGATTTGGCAGATGTGAGAGTTCAAAACGAAAGTTAATGGACTAGCAAACAATTAAAGACAAAGATAATACAAGTAAAAGTCTGGACAAAAGATCTGGACAATACCACAGATGTACTTTCAGTTCATGATCATATAAATTTAAAAATGAACTATTTCTTTCTAAACAAAGCGGTGATCATATTCGAGCAATATTTACAGTGTACACCTTATTATACATCTTGGTTTTTAATAATGTCTTCAATAATGATGAGTTCTCGCTTGCACTAATTTCCACTCCTATACTATTCCACACAATAGGGCCAGCCACTCTGAAGGCACGGCCTTGAAACTTCATTTGAGTTTGTGGTAAGGCAAGACAATATCTGTCATGTCATGATCACAGGGTTCGGACGTTTATTGGCCTAGTCAACAGATCAGGAAGGTTGTTTGGCATAAGTTTATCGTTGTTAAGTGCAGAGAGAGAGGGAGTTTCTACCTTATTATCTCACTGGCAGCCAATGGATGCTAACTAGTACACGTTTGGCACTCTCAAAATGATTAATAGAGGCTATTACGCGAGCACTCTGTTTTAGGATATTCTGCAGTCTATCCAACTGGTTGTCCGGGATGCCATACAGTAGAAAATTACAGTAATAAAGCCTTAATAGAATAATTATCGACCCAAGCATCTCCGCCATGTCACAAAGGAGCACCGGACAGAGGTGGCAAAATGCACGCAGATGATAATAACGCAAGTACACGATACAGTTCACACGATCTGAGAGAGATAGTTTAAGATCAATGACCACACCAAGTGATGTTATTTGGTTTTGCACTCATTGCGTTCATTGTCTATACACGGTTACACACACTAAAAGGTTTAGATAACTTTGTGAGCTGGCAGTGAGTGCCAAGAACCAGCGACTCGGTCTTTGAATAATTAAACGTGATTTCATTCTCCCGATTCCACTGGCTGACAGCCGATGAAGTGATTGCAGCTGGGTTTCGATAGTGAGCTGAGCGGTTCGATGCCTGAGATCCCATTATTGTAATCCGTATAAGTAAGGTATAGACTGTAAATAAAGACCATGAGGGCTTACTGGATGGATTTTTACATCTGCATTCCCTTGCTGACTCTAACCCGTACCGGGTATGAGGTGATGCCCTTCCTCAGCCAAGATTTTGCTGGTCTCAGAATATATATATTTGGGGATGTATATTATATGAGCATGAATAAGGTATGGACTTTAACCAAAGAAAGATTCATAAAATTAAAGAAAGTGTTTTGAGTGGACGAGCAAATATTATACGTTAAAGTTGGACTGACTCATGTTTCTGAGCGTCATTTATGTTGATGAAAAGCTTGCTAATCAAAATTGTAGTCAATGACGCTTCAAGCGTTGACTTTGTTCATCAGAACACAGAGTGTATGTTTACTTATTTGTTGCATAACTGATGATTGATGTGATATGCTGTAGATTATGTATGCTTCTGCAACAGATATGAGACGCTTGTATTCACTGGTCTTACGAACTAAAGATGGAATTCCACTGATGGTTGAAATACTAACGGACTATATCGTGAAGCAGGGCTTGAGTGCTATTACTCGTTGTGGTGAAGATGCTGTCAACGTAAGTAGTTAACTTCTTTGTGTAGATGTATATCATAATGTCTGCCACGGTTTGGTTTTGAAGTCGGCGTTGAATAACTGTTTGTTGTATGTGGATGGTTTAACTCCTGAAATCTCAGATGCTTCCCAAATAATGTTGAGTTGTATTAAGAATGGCTATTATCAATGTAGAAAGCAGTACAGTCATCATCACCCATTTGTAGTCTATTATTATAAAAATGTCTGTGCTGAGCACTGTATGGATTTTAATTGATGACAGTGAGGGCTCATTATGGCTGGAATTTTACGTCTTCATACCCTTGCTGACTCCATCCCATAGTGTAGTAAGAGTTGCTGAAATTCTGCTGTACAATTGAAATAAGTGTTGGACATTGCTACACCTTAGGGTCGTTTTATAAAGTCTTTGCCTGTGCTCAGCACAGATTTAGTGCGAAAGCAAATAGTAGATTATAAACTGTTGATTATGATAACGATTATTATCAATTAATTTACAGGCTGGACTGAAATTGGAACGACATTCTTTTTTAATTATCTGCTAGTTAAAGCATGTGAGCGATAGGTGTAATTTTTCTGTTAAAATTTGTGCTAATTTATGGCAAATTTTTTTAAAAGCACTGATTCAGAAGGGTTAACAGGTGGGGCAATTGGACTTGCGATGTTATTTGGCTGACTAAAGAAGATACGAGGTACTTGTGTACTAAGTATTGAGAAGGAAGAAGAATTGGATTGATCATTTGCTGCTTGAAGGAGATGTTGTTTCTGGGATGTGTTGATAAATAGAATGCTTGAGAAGAGTGAGAAGAAACGGAAAGTTCGACCAAGAATTGACATGCTATTTGAGTTGAAAGAAATAGCTTATGGAAATGTGAAACAAAGAGCATAAGGTGGAGATAGATGGACAAAACCAAGGATCTGCCGCAAGTCAGAGCACTAATGATTTTAATGACTTGTCTCCTATTTACATGGGAATGTATGATATGGTTTCTGGTAACATTGGTTGCGATTGAACAATGATCATCGTTGTTTTTTTTGCTTACAGGACTCGAAGGCATACATTTCAGCTATTCTAGGAATTCACACTAAATATTTTAGGCTGGTTCATGGACCGTTTGGTGGACATACTAAATTCATTGAAGCTCTTGATAAGGTAAATTTTACCTGTGTACACATTTAGTTTATTTGTTATTAAATTTTATGAATAATCTAATAGTACTTAATTAGGCTTTGATGTTTGTTTTTAATGTAATAGACTGACTGATATTACTATCATATTTTTACCAATTAAAAAATATCAGGATATTGTATGTACTGTGATTTTGAATTTGTGAGTTGAAAATAAATTTTGTGTATATGTATCTTATTTAGGGAACAGGTGATTTCCCCCCTGGTGATTTCCACTCACTGAACCCCCCCCCCCTGGTGAACTCCGCTCCGGTTAGATCCCCCCAAGGAGTTCCCCCCTGGTGATTCCCACCACGTCCTGGGACCAGGTGATGTCCCCCCATTGATTCAAACTCGAAGATATGTGTATGCAGAAAAGTTTAGGAATTAATGTCACGAGTTGTGAATGGTGGTAGCTGACTTGGTAACTTATACTTATCATAGATATTTCCATATATGGAAATTGAAATAGGAATTGAAATAGGAATGATTTTTAAAGGCGTATGGAAATTCGAA
>JAQFYQ010002155.1:0-12081 GCA_034694885.1 Buchholzia appendiculata
TTTATAGCACAGCAGCAAGTCAGCACGGAGTCTACGCAGTTCCAAAGTGGGCATCTGCACTCTTAACAGCCTGCATTGGTAAGACAGGTGTTGGCATCCAGGAAGTTTACGAGTAAACAATCGTTGTGCAGACTCTACAGCTTGAATATCACAATCTAAATATGGCGACCAAACAGAAGAACAGTAAGAAACAATAGGTAATACATAAGATTTATATCCGATAAGCAAGTGTTTAAGGTCACGTGTTTTAAATGATCTAAAAAGTAAGAATATGCGTTGTTTAGCCCGTGCGACCATAGCAGCAATATGAAGCGAGAATGATAATTTACAATCTACAGTTACACCCAGATCAACTTGTTGACGACACAAAGGGATTATTTCTTGACCAATGAGGTTACTGGGATAAGCTTCACTTTTTTTGCTTAACCCAATATCAAGAATGGAACATTTGGTGGTAGAAATTTTTAGTTGCCAATCTTTCGCCCATGTAGCCAAAAAATCTAAATTTGTTTGGAATTTCAAAATATCACCAACATCGTTTATTTCGGAGTAAAGTTTTGCATCGTCAGCAAACAATATTGAGGACACATCTTTTGTAAAAAATATCAGCTAAATCGTTTACATAGACTACGAATAAAAGTGGTCCCAGGACGCTTCCTTGTGGAACACCACTAAGAGTACTGACGCACTCAGCCTTAGTACCATTAACAATTACGGATTGAGTCCTACCACATAAAAACGAATTTAAAATGTCAATCAATTTACCTGTTATACCGTAATATGAAAGTTTATACATTAGCTTACTATGACAGATTGCATCAAAAGCACGGTTAAAATCGATAAAAGCAACCCTGGTGTCACTGCCATTTTTTAAACTGATAGTCCAGTCATTGAGGGATTCTAGTAGGTTTGTGCATGTTGAGTGCTTAGCAATGAATCCATGATGTACAGAGCTTAGTAGACCGTTATCAAATAAATAGTCATTGAGCTGCTGTTTAACAGTTGCCTCAAAAAGCTTGCAAGACACACAAGTTAGTATATGAATATGTATTCATGTTCTTTAAACTACAATAGCACAAGTAGGCAATACAAATACAATTTACGACAAAGTCTGTTCAAATCGCATCACAACTTTGTAGTCTTCTCTGGTCTTTAAAACTCAATAGTAAATGAATCACTAACCCGAACACCACCAATCCGCCAGCAATCATCCAGGTCAAGGCACCGATTCTGTATCTGATTGTCGTTGTAACCGTCAGCTCACAATGTATGCAGTAGATTTGAGCTAGGTAATCTCTGACGGGAGGTATGGCAACTCTTGGCGGTGGCTGCACTGTTATAGGTAAATGCATCGGCGCCTGTTCGTGTGCAGGTACGGGAGGATCTGCACACGTGACAGTGCGTGTATCAGTAAACTGTGCACACAATTTCTAAGATGTATTTTCACCGATCATTTTCAATAAGACAACTGTTTAGATGTGGTCTATTTTCAGATTACATTGATATCTGATGGTCGTGGAGATTGAAGTTTGACAAATTGAAATTGTATTTGACTTCGATTTAATTGCAGCATAAATTTCACATCTGATAACTATTTGATAGTGATTAGTGCATATCTACGGTTCATTTAACCAATAGAGAAAAATATTAGACAAAAATTAAACATCGTAAAACAACGCCAATTTTTGTGTGGTTACTGCCCATAAAATTGAAGATATCATGTACAAAAAGGTAATTTCTACCAAAATCTGTCAAATTCATCACATAAAATGTGTATGCTGTCTTAGAAAACTTAGATCAAGATATGCGTGAGAAATGCCTTAATTACATAATGTTATGCCAGAGTTTTTTTTCAGCAATTTATCGGCAAAGAATTACATTAAAAGTTCCCAATGGATCTACTCCTCTCAATTAATTTGTAGCTCGTTTGAATTTATTTCTGTTATTATATTGGAGCTATGTCCTTGTAATTTACTTCTATTTAATTTCACTGAATTTAATTCCACTAATTAAATTAAATAAAATTAAATCAATATAATTTAATTCCACTCACTAAGCGTTTATTTCTAAGGTACGGTATTTCGAAGTTGTAGTATTTCGAAGATGTTAGTATTAACTTATGTATTATTGTTTGATTTGATTTGCTACACAGCTGTGTGAAATAAAGTTTTATATTTATATTAGACAGTTGTACGCATGTAACGCTGATTGATATGCTGCTCTTACACTTCAGTGTATCGCAGAATTTTCTTAAAAACCAGACAGTTTATAATTATTAATACTAATTTACATTTCAGGATAAAATAATTGGGAACTCTTCCTCATTTCTTTGCGAACTGATTAATGATTGGGCAGGAGCTGCACTTCATGAATTCCAGCGACATTTATGATCAGTAGTCCCTTTTCATAAAGAATTTTGGCTTCTATAAAATGAACATACCATAAAATAAAGGTGCTTAGATGAACGCTTAAATTGAAATTAATGGCCGTAGAAAAAACGTGCTTTCGGTAAACGGTAAAGCACAATTTACGGCGACTTTTGGTTTACTGTATATCTTTAACGATGGAAATTACACTGGATAGATAATACATAATAGCTTTGCTATTTACATTGATGGGACCAACAAATGAGGAAATACTTGGTTGTTGAAATATTTTCAAGCTTATATGGAATCGAGACTTTGAGCGGCTTCAATTGATGTGAAATTATTGTTCAATTTTGCAATGGCACAAAATCTGTATAAAACACGGGGTCAATATGATTGCTCTCAACTTAGTGAACGTAGGGCGATGAGTAAACGAATTTTGCCTCAATTTTAGTCCCAAACATTTTCGTTTGGAACGGCTATTCTTCACCCATTAATTGAAAAGTATTAGGATCAATACAATAATGACTTACTTAATGGCTTACGATGTGCAAAAAATGGGTAATTGTTGATAAAATGCGACATGACACTCGCTTACCTGTCATGAACGTGTTCTCACATCTTGCAATGTCAACGCTCTTAACATGTGCTTTTACGGAGAGAGTCGAGTTCTCCGGACTTATTGACCTGAACATTTCCGTCAGTCTAGCATCGAGTCCATCAGTTGCATCCAGTTCTTGCAAATGTGTCAGAGCGCCGGAGTTCATACAAGATACAAAGACTTTGATGCCGTCCTCTGGTGATGATCCACACATGACGAGTCCTTGTCCTTTCAGATTTGTGTGAAGTCTATGAAAGTCGGGGTTCGATTCGGCAGTGTTTTTCATAATTGATTCGTTTAACTGGTCAGACAATTGTTTCAATTTTGTGGCAGGAGTTTTTTTGGTTGGTTCGACATTCACTTTCATCAGTCGATCGCGTTCTAAAAGTTCGAGTAAAAAAGCAACAAAATATATCATGAGAATATGATTAGAATATCGTCAGAATATCGTCAGAACATTGTCAAATCAATATTTTTAAAATAAAATCCTGGTTATCTCCATTCCTGATTGACCCCCTAAGACTTCGTTTTTTGCTAGAGGCAAAATCCTAAGTTGGCATTGAATGCAAAAGCCGTTCAGTTTCTAAGATTGTTGTTGTCTAAAACCAGGGGTTCTCAAGCTGTGGGTCGCGACCCGAATGTGGGTCGCGCAAGCTTTGCAGGTGAGTCTCGGCCAGTGGCGGTTCTACACTAGGGCTAGGGGGGGCTTAGCCCCCCTGGCGGATAATCCAGCCCCTCCAGTTGAAAAACTGATAGCCCCCTTCAACCCCCTGTTCTAGCCTACAGCAGCCCCGGGTCTTAAGTCTTCTATTAAATAATGTCATTACTGTGTTCATTTTGAGATTTTACTGCACAGTAGCAAAGTAGTAAAAGATAGAACATGACAAAATTGCGGCTCGCTTCGCTCGAAGTACATTTGCAACTACTTTTGCTTTATACAGAGTCTTTAGAGACTCTATTTAAATTGTCGTCAGTGGCGGTTCTATACTAGGGCTAGGGGCTTAGCCCCCTGCTGAACAACCAAGCCTCCCCCCCAAAAAAAAATTCAAAGGCTAAAAGCCCCCTCAGCCTCCTGCTCTAGCGTCCTGAAGCCCCGGGCTTAAGTCTTGTATTACAATTTATTAAGTTTTCTATTACAATTTCGCCTCGAAAGTGCTAAGTAAAATGCATTAAAACTGTTTTGCATCTGGGGACCCCATTAAAAGTTTCACGCCACTCCTGAGAATTTTTGTAGAGCGAACTACCCTAGCTGCTTCTATAACATAAGAAATGAAAGGTTAGTGGTTTTAAATTTTTATCATAGAACTATTAAAATTAATAATTAGGAGAAAGCTATATTTAAAGACCCAGATGAATGAATTTTAATCACATTTTCGGCTATAAAAAGGAAGGTAAATTGAACGAAATAGTTAGCGGCTGGGGCTTCACCCCACATCCCATTTGGGGAGCGTCCGCTGCTCCCCAAGATTCCTAGGCGATTTAAGCATGTATTGCGCTCAGCATATACTTACATTACATTATAGGAATTTTATTATGTAAATGGCATGAGAAACTTCAGCAGATTATATTCCCCTATCTCACTATCTTTTTCCATTATCCCCCACGCTCGTCGAATTAACATTTCGCCCTGGGTGAAAAATGTGGAATTCAAAATATATTAGGGAAAAGTTGGGGTGGGATGGGGGGGTGCATGTTCTCCGCTCGCGAAAAATTTTTTTTATACAATTTTTGATGTACACATGCGACAAAGTTAAAGGGGCTACGTTTTTTCAAGCCCCCCCATTTGCAAAAGCCTAGAACCGCCACTGGTCCTGGCGATGGTTATTTGTCTTACGTATTACTACGCATGACTTAACCACCGACTGACTAGGCCAAATGAGCACAGGTGGGTGGCCAAAGGTCCTTCCCGTACTGGCAATGGGACGTGAACAACTTGCCCACTGCCCAGGCTGTATTATCGGTAACTAAATTGGGCAAATTTGTCGCCCTATTACCAAGCAGTCACTATAAGTCGGTACTAGCTGTGAATGGCTTATTAGTAAACTGATGTGTTTGCCTAGCGCACTGGCCCTGGTTTCTAGTGAACCTTTTGCATTACGTCGAGCTGAGGGTGGGAGAGTTCGGCAACCTTCTATCCCACAAATTCTTTTTCTTTACTCATTTTTTTATCGGTACGTTGTAGTCTGTTATTAATGATTGCATTAAGGTCTTGCCATTGAATATACAAGAAATTCCGAGCAGAAATTTTTTTTCCTTTCTCCTCTCTCTCTCTGGTCTCGATTAACTGCTGAACAGTGTGATGAAACGCAATTAAGATGAAGGTGATGATAATTGTTATAGTTATTGTGATCTGGCTTGCAGTTTGGTCTTGTGTCTGGCTTGAAATTTGTCTCCCCTCCCCTTCCGTTGGGGGGAGGTTGAAAATAATGCCACTGTACAGCCCAGTGAAGTGCATGTCATAAGAGACTAAGTGGGCTAGAAGTCTGATCAGAGCTGTTGCATGAGTGTAGACTGCTTCCATCTTCTCCTTGTTTCTTTCACGGTGGTGAGCAGGTCCAACCTATGCTTGCCGCCATTACCACATCAAAGAGCAGAATCTTCTTGAGAAAATAAATCACCCATTCCTGATACGAGATGGTGTCAACAAGGTCATGCGGTTGCAAAAATGCAGCCATAATGAGCCGTCAGAGACACTACGTCTAACCATTCCTGACCAGGAAAATTGATGTAAGTTGTGGATGAGGATTTTGATCTGGCTCTTTTGTTATACTGAATGCTTGCCTTACAGACTGTGAAGCCGGAGTTAGCCGAGCTGACTAAGAGTATAGATCTCAGTAAGCCGACTCACATAACATCTGACAGCTCAAGCTCGTGCTCAAGCAGCAGTTCATCATCTTCCGCCGACAGTAGCAGTGACTCAGGCTCAGAGGAACGATCTGTCTCACCGCGTCGTCAGCGCAAGCGGTACGGATTAGCTGCTCGTTCCTTGTCCTATTTTTCTATTTTGTTTTAATGATATGTTATAACTAATTGATGGCATTCTGAAATTTAAAAAAATCATTCTGAAATAAAAAATGGTAATTATTTCACTGTTAGCTTTTGACTGTTATTATAATTAAGTGTGCTATAGATTAAATTCTTATGAGTCATCTGTAATTTTTTCCAATGCTCGTATATTACACTTATTTTACGTTCAGTAGCTTAACTTAAATGTCTAATTTGAATGCTGTTAAGCTTTAAATCTTTGTTTCTTTGGTTTAACAAACTGACAAAATAATTAGTACACCACTGGGATTCTGCCTACAATTATGAACTCACCAAGTCTATAATTGACCATGAGTCTGGGATAACCCCTCGATTCTATTAATTATTGGCCATGAGTCTGATATAACCCATTGATTCTATTATTGGCCATGAGTCTGATATAACCCATTGATTCTATTATTGGCTATGAGTCTGGGACAACCCCTTGATTCTATTATTGGCCATGAATCTGGGATAACCCCTAGAATCTATTATTGGCCATGAGTCTGGAATAACTCCTTGTGTTCATAATTTGAGTTTTGATACTGGGTGACGTGATACACTACTGTCATTTAGTCTGAATTCTTTACTTCCGTCTTTAAAGGAAGAAGAAACTAGTTTCAATTTTCAAGGATTGGCCTGAATTAATCGAATAGATAGTCATATTTGCTCTTTTTTGGCAATTGAAATAAAATTCAGCACGGATTGTAATTTTTGACAATTGGTTTTTATGTGAATTGAACAGGTATTTTCTTACTAAATGTTTCTTGTTTTGAGATGGCACAATCACTGAAATATTTCACATGTGAATATACTAGGCACAAGCGAGAAATGTCTCCATCGCCGACACACACCTCCGACACGCTTCACCGGCACAGACCCGGTGACACTCACAGAAAGAGATCTTCGTCTCCCGGTCCTAGCCGAAAGATGATGTCATCATCGGATCATCATCGGTCGAACAGCGCCTCGAGTACACCCAAGTACCGACGTTAAACCTTAAACAGAGCCTCAAGTAAACCCATGCACAGACGTTAAACCTTAGACAGAGCCTCAAGTAAACCCAAGTACCGACTTTGAACCTCATACTGTACACCCAATTACAATCAAGTACCAATGTTAAACCTGAGACTGTACACTGGTACACCCAGGTACCGTCATTGAATTTCAAACTCTGTACACCCAGGTACTGATGTTGGTCCTCGGACTGTACAGTGGTGCACCTAGGAACTATTGTTAAACCTCTAACAGGTACTGTGGTACACCCGTGGACCGACGCTACTGATAACATATACAATATATCTCTAGCTGCTCTGCTGGTACAGAGTTAATGTTCAATGCACCATTGTTAAACCCTAAACAGTGACTCGGTACATTATACAAGTACCAATATTAATCCACAAATTGTAGCTACTCTGGTATACCAAAGTGCCGATATTAAACCTCCAACTGCGCTGCTGGTGCGTGGAAGTACCATTGTTAAGCCTCAAGCAATGACTCTGGTACACCAAGTACCGACGGTAAAGCCTCAACAGTGACTTTTTCGTACAACAGTACCCCAAGTATCGACATTGAACCTCTCGTAACAATTTGAGTATGCCGAAGTGTTGATGGTTATACTGTAAGCCTGTGTAAGGAATAACAACTGCATACATCTGCAGAATTAATTCTGAAAACTTTATTTCAGTTCTTTTTCACCTAGGGTTAATGATGAGTACAATTAGTATGTGCTGCTAAGTATTAAACAGATTCCTGATTTGGTTTCCGTAAATAATACTGATTATTACAATGTGTGCTGGTAAGTGTTAAACAAGTGGGTGTTATTTGTTTCACGTAGGGTTTTTAAAGTAGGGTTTTTTACGATTGTTATACAAATAAGTGCTGCTTAGTAAGCAAGTTCAGTGTTTCTTTCAGTTAGTTTTAATGATAAGTAGAGTTCGTTGGTGGTGCTAAGTTTTGAAATGGTTCAGGTGTGGGAGTTTTATTGCATCTATTCTCGTTGATGACATGTTCGTCTGTGACAATGTTAGTCGTACATTGTTTTCACTCTTTTTACTTTCTTATTTTATTTATTTATTAGCATATATAATTGTTTTTATTACAATGAACAATAAATAAATGGGAATACTTAATTATAAACTTAACTGAGACAAATAGAAATAACAAAATTTGAGAATGCCAGTCCATACAATTGTTGCAATGTTTGACGCTATTACAAAAAAATATATAGAATATGCAGTTTAAAAAAAAACACACAAACTTAAGAAAAATTCAAACAAAGTCAGAGCATGATTAGATATTGTTCAGTTCTGCAAGTAATGTTTCTTATTTGTATTGATTAATTTGTGATTTGTAAGAACTCCTTTTTCTGATATTGACTCCTCTGAAAACTTAGTGTGTACTTTTATGTCGTATATTATTTTGAATCCCCCCTCCCCAATCGTGCTGTTTTGTACCTCCCCTGGACTCATAATGACATTAAATTCGCTGAAAACCGATCCAGAAAACATGTTTGAGTTCTTTTAAATTACACCAATTTGGGGTATCTGAGAAGTAATTTTTGAGAAGTAATTATCTGAGAAGTAATTTTTGCATAAATTTTAAATCTTTTGTGTCATGCTATTTCATGATTCCATAACCCGTCATTAATTACATGTATTAAGTCCCCTCTTTGGGTGTATTTTTTCATGCACGAGGTTATGATTGTCCAATTCTAGCTCGGTGTAATTAATGAATTATTAACTAAACTATTCTACGAGACTTTAAGCTTGATCAAAAGTTAATATAAATATGCTTTGTGTTTCTAAACTTGATTGATTTACGTATCCTGTTGAACACAATAAGCAAACATGAATTACGTACTAAACGTGATGTTCTATTTTTTATACAAAATATAACTTATGTTTGGTGGATATATGTGGCACTTTCTTTATATGAGTAATGAAGGAAAGAATAAGTTGGTAGATCAGAAAACTAATGGCAAGTGCTGGGCCATGTCAAAGAAAAGGTTAATTTATTGCAGACAATAATGAGGAGAAAGATAAAGACGATTGGTCATGCGGTAAGGAGTGATGGACTATTGAAGCATGTGATAGAACTGAGACTATTGGGTAAAGGAGTGAGAAGCCGCAAACGATGCGATGATGGGAATGATTGGTAATTTGATGCTGACATTTTTTATGTGGAAATAACATGGAGAGCTGAGCATAGGAAGCTTGAAGGATTTGGTTTCTAAGAAACTGCTGGAAGACACATGTAATCAATGATAATTAATGCAAAGTTAATAATTTAAGAAAATTTGCTGGCATGTCGGGTGTTTGATTTTGGAATTGGTCAAAGATCATGGCAGGTTACAGGTAAAATGATGGCTCACGAATACTGTAACTGCTTTCAAAGTACCAGCATGTACTGAAGATCGTTGTGGAGAAGAATGTGCCGTTAGGGATGAAACAGTAACCGTCACCAATATGACCCGGCCTAAGGCTAATTTCAGAGAAACTAAACGACTAAATGGTGTGTTGGGGAAACATAGTAATGTTTCTAATGCTCCTTGCCCGAAGTTTCTAGTAAAATTAACTGTTCGACTAGTTCGATGAGATATGGAGGATCTGTGAACACGTCATTCATAACTTGCTCCGTGGTGAATACAGTGTGTAGCTCCCAGACTCAAGCACAGACAGGTGAGTACTCAAGTCAGAACAGAAAGGATGGTAAGTATTACTCGCACAGTGATGTGGTAAGTGCTCAGCGTTACAATAACGCGAATTACAATGTCAATCGCAACCAGCATCATGATAAGAGACATGAAATAAATGATGGTTAAAGTAGGCGTACAGAACATAACGTTATGTATGATCACTATGATAAAAATTCTTCGGACTACGAGATTTCTGACAATGAACCCAAACGAAAATCTAGATGAGATAAAAAATGTTACAAAATTTGTCACTGAACGCAGTTGCAAACGTTTCCAAGATGTAACAGTTAGATCAACATCATGTGATCATATGAAATACGATAGGAGCAGTGGACTAAAATCTAAGATTTATGTCGGAAAGAGCGAACAAAGAAAACAGTTAATTGAATATGACTCTGACTCTGAAGTAGATATGAAATTTGATAATGAAGGATATCGTGCGAAAGGTTCACTTAGCGTTCAAAACAATAGAGATAAAATATCTCGTTCGCGATACGACAGTTCATGTCGACTACACTCTAAAAATCAATACCGAAGAAACAGTGAACAATGTTACGAGAATGACCATAGTTCACCCGAATCTCGTGGTGGACTAAACCGGCGGTACTCACGCCGTAACTCTGAAAATCAGACAGACAACGTGCATTCAAAGAGAAAGATTCGAATCAAATCTCCAGATCAGGACGAACAAGCAGTAGATTTCCGTCCAAGTTACAATCAACATGGAAGGTATCGTGCTAACAGAAAATCTGATTCAGATTATTCTGATTTTGAGAATCGGATAGTTGATGTTACTAACAAGCCACAAGAAAAATAACACAATTCACGCATCCTCGTGAACGAGATGACGAGATAAGTTATCGGGAGAGAGACAGGTACGCATCTCAACATAAATACAAATTACCAATGAATAAATGGCTAATGCCTGACAAATACGATGGAAATGTTCCATTGCCCATATTTCTTACTCAATTCGACACTTGTGCAACGTATAATTCTTGGGACGAACGAGATAGGTTAGCACACTTGAAACTATGTTTGCGTGGGAGTGCGGCGCAACTAGTAGGTACAGAAGGCATTCGGTCTCTCTCTTACCACCAATTAGTGAGTAAACTTGAACAACGATATGGCACGACAGGGCAAGCTAACCTCTACTGAGCAGAACTCAAATCTAGGCGTCGTCGCCGCGACGAAACCCTTCAAAGTCTGTGTCTTGATATAAGTAGGTTGGCCTCTCTAGCATACCCAGGCCCAAAGTCAGAACAAGGAGATTCTATTGCTGTTGACGCTTTTCTCGATGCACTCAATGACGATAACTTAGAAACGCGTATCAGAGACAAATTTCCGTCCGATCTTTACGACGAGGACCGTTACGCTCTAATATTGGAGGCAAATTCAAAGAGTCGTAAATCTAGAGATAAAGAAGATGAAATAGGTCGTAACAGATTTGAGCCGAGAAATAGGGCAGTGAAAGTTGAGAATTCTGACGATATACAATTAATCAAATCTGACGAAGCGTATGCTCGTGAATTGGCTTGGGAAGAACGAGTTAATCAGATGCAAAAATTGATACAAGATTTACAACTTAAAATCGATAAGAATGAAAGTCACACCTAAACTGTCGAAAAAGAGGCAAAGAAAATTATTTGTTATAATTGCCATGAAGAAGGGCACACGTCCCCTAGGTGCCCTAATGTTAATGCACGCTTTGGTGGTTATTCCAAACCAAATAATCAGAGTGGATATGCATATGATCACACCCACTGTGAGTATGGTGATCAGCCACGAGACAGAATACAAAGAGATCAAATGAATGATGGTAACGAGTATGACACCGAACAACGGTCACAGTCCTCAACCCAACGAAATGGGGCGTACTTACGCTCCACAGGTAATGGCATGACTCCATATCTGGAGGCTGACTTTAACGGATGTAAATGGAAATGTGTCGTCGATTCAGGATGTGGCCATAGTAGTAGGTCAGGGGGGCATACTGGGCGGACGTGCACTCATTGACCCCGTCCTTTGACCTTGACCTTCATTCCAGAGCCTCCCCTCTAGCCTAGGCCTATAGCCTAGGCCTGTAGCCCACACCATGTAGCCCACAGCCTGTAGCATAGCACCTACACCCACACTAAGCCTGTAGCCTAGCACCCTATAGTACTATGACCTAGATACACTACAGCCTACACACTACAGCCTGTAACCCTATAGCCTGAGAACTATGGCCTCCTAGATACACTACAGCCTAGGTACAGCCTACACACTAGATACACTAAGCACCTACAGCCTAGTACACACTAGGCCTACACACACTAGCACACACTAGGATCACGTGGCAGTCACGCAGCAATCACGCTCTAACCTACTGACCCTACTTGACCTAGTAGACA
>JAQFYQ010002156.1:0-12080 GCA_034694885.1 Buchholzia appendiculata
TTACTCCGCACGACTTAACCACCGACCAACTAGGTCAGATGAGCACGGGTGGGTGGCCAAAGGTCCTTCCCGTACAGTGTACTATTAGTGTACTATAATGAAGGAGAACCCTCTTGTTTGTCTTAATTATTTCTCTTCACTGCGCAAAACGTTAATTTGTTAACACTGCAACAGACTTTCAAACAACTCAACGACTCCAGAACTCTCTATAATTTGTTAAACTTATAGTTTTGTCATTCTGAAGAGATATTGTCAACATCCTTTAAGTCTCTGTTGAGTTACTTTAACGAAGTAGATTTGTTTCAAATACCTCTATGTTGAAGAGATTGAACCTCGAATCTTAATTATTTAGCTATTCATAGAAAGTTGTCACAGCTTTGAATAATATGAACGTCGTACGATTAGTTAGAATTTACTGTAGTAGCGAGCAATTAAATTTGATTTAATTATTCTGTATTGCATGAAACATCTACTTTCATCTCTAGATGATGATAGTGCTCTGTCCGAAGACAGGTCCTGGCGATGGTTATTTGTCTTACGTATTACTCCGCACGACTTAACCACCGACCAACTAGGTCAGATGAGCACGGGTGGGTGGCCAAAGGTCCTTCCCGTACAGGCAATGGGACGTGAACAACTGGCCGAAGTTTGTTACCAGACAACACTCCCGGCGCGGATTCAAACCCTCAACTTCTGGATTACGAGTCGAGCACGCTACCAATGAGCTATCTGGTCATCCCATTAATCAGGTCATCCCATTCATCTCTAGATTCGGTAGTAATTAATATTTTTATTAATGTTAGTGAAATTTCTCACATCCTACTATCTATACAATTTGTGATGACATGATTTATGCAGGTAGCTGATCAGGTAACAAGTCATGGCATCAGGTAGCGGATCTATACCTCCTGTCGATATCGATGAAGGTACGTTCAAGTACGTGCTCATCAAGGTGACAGGAACTGCGGCAGAGATGGACGCGAAGGACAACTGCATGTACGTTGTACGAGGGAATCAGAGCGGGGAATATCATGGTACGTGACATGACTGTTGTAAAAATATTTACTGTAGTGTGCCTTGGAATGTCAGTGACGTTAGTTGTGGCATGCACGGCGCATCTAAAGGAAATGTTACATACAGACTTTACATGATATATCTTGTGAGCATTATATTACTATAGATAGAGAAATATAGATACTAGCAAGCGCACGTCACGATTGAATATCTCAGTTAAATCTGCCATGAAGTAGGTTTCGGAATTAAATGACCAATTCTGTGGGTAATAGCCATGCGGTGAAGGGGGAAGAGGTGTCGCATAAAATGTTTGCTTCAGTGATTTTGCTTTTACTTTGAACATTTAAGAACCTACCAACATTATTGTTTATATAGGGGGTAATGATGACGGTGGTGTAAAATGGTAATGCTGATGATGATGACTGTTGGGCGCTCGGTGATTATTTTCTAGTTTAATCATGGTGGTGACATTGTGCACTTTTCTCCATCATGACTCACTTTCACAAGCTCTTTGTACTGTTTGTTTTTCAATCCCGTAATTGATATGATATTGTGGCAAATAACTAATACTGTCGGCACCAGACTGGAACTCTACTGCAGATGATAACTTGGTCCTTATTGATTCATTTGGCCCTTGTTGATCCACTTGGCCCTTGTTGATTCACTTGGCACTGGCCAGTTGATCCACTCGGGTCATGTTGATCCACTTGGCTCTACTTGATCCACTTGGCTCTAGTTGATCCTCTTGGCTCTACTTGATCCACTTGGCTCTAGTTGATCCACTTGGCTCTACTTGGCTCTAGGTGATCCATTTGGCTCTACTTGATCCACTTGGTCCTAGTTGGTCCACTTGGCTCTAGTTGATCCACTTGGTCCTGGTTGATCCTCTTGGGTCTAGTTGGTCCACTTGGCCCTAGTTGATCCACTTGGCTCTAGTTGATCCACTTGGTCCTAGTTGGTCCACTTGGCTGTAGTTGATCCACTTGGTCGTTGTTGATCCACTTGGCTGTAGTTGATCCACTTGGCTCTAGTTGATCCATTTGGCCCTATTTGATCCAATCAGCTTTAATTGATCCTTTTGCCTGTAATCAGTTAGGATCTAGTTGATCCACTTGGCTCTAGTTGATTCACTTGGCTTTAGTTGATCCATTTGGCCCTATTTGATCCAATCAGCTTTAATTGATCCATTTGCCTGTAGTAATCAACTAGGATCTAGTTGATCCACACGGCTGTAATTTATCAACTCGGCTCTAATGTAACTGATGAGTTTTTGTGCTTGTTTTTCTTGACGTTTGTTTCAGAAATTGTGACGTTATCTGTGTCAAATTACCATGTATTGATGATGATTTTGTACATAGCGGACATCTTTGAAGAATTTGAGGAGAATCTCTACAAGAATTCTAAGACGATGCGGGCAGTCTGCACGGGGGGCGGGCGCATTAAGCACACCCCCTCCAAGAAGCACATAGTCGTGTACGGATACTCACAGGTAGGTTCAACATTCTCCTTTCACGATACACATAACAGCAAGGTGTTGTTTGTTTTCATAAGAAAGCTATTCACTTATGCAGTCAGCCCTTCAATAGCAGCACAGTCAGCCTTTTGCAGTATTATAATGGATGCAAACTGGTTATAAACATTGCTGAAGACCATAGGTGGTGAGAGAGTGATTGGAGGGTTGGGGCTTGATGAGCGGGTGGAGGGAAGAATTGCTCAAATTCTTCCTTTTTATCTTAAATATTTGGTGGTTATCTTAAATACTCGTCAATTAAGCAAAAATGTTAGTGCAGTAAGAGTTGTGGTGTTGAATCTTGAATCTTGTGGTCATTGGAAATTTATTAGTTTGACTTTTAAAAAGGCTTGTTTAAATTCAGCACACCATTACTATCATCATCATCATTAGTGCTCTGCTGGAAGGCCGGTCCCTGGTATCCATTTCCTCCACAACTCGCGATCCTCTGTTTTCCTTTTCATTTGCACATATCATCCCTCCTTGCCCAACTTCATTTCATGAAGCATACTCTGTCTCGGTCTTCCTGGTCCTCTCCTTTCCTCAATTTTGCCTTCTATCACCTCTTTCATCAATCCCTCGCCCCTCAACACATGTCCAATCTAGTGCTCCTTTCTCTTTATTACTGTTTGCACCATACTTCTTTCTTCTCCCACATCACTTAGCACTTGTTTATTATTTGTCTTGCCAACTTACTCTTTCTACTCTTCTCCATAACCACATCTCAAATGCTTCCAACTTACCCTGCTCTGACTTTCGCAAGGTCCATGTCTCACAGCCATACAAGGCTACTAAGGGTTTGCTTCATAGAAGGTAAAGTTACAATTGTTTGTTGCAACCAATGCAGAATGTAATTTTAATCTAAGAATATCTTCAACAACAATTCCCAACAGTTGTTATCTGCACATGTCATGCAGGCATTTTTTATCTGTTCACACTTGTACAATGTTAGATTTTTACGTCAAATAATTATCCAGTTCATACATTCACTTGTGTGAACAATTGGCAATAAATGCTCTATACAAATTGAAATCTTAATTAAAAATTTAAAAGTGACTCGAGATCCCGTTTGTCAAAATGTAGTCGCATATGAAATTTAATAAATGCTTAATGTGTGGTTGTAGCCAATGAGAATAAAGGCCAGTTGTCTGTTTGTTATTGTTGTAGGGATTTGGACGCGCTGATCATGCACTCACGTGCAAGTTATTAAAGACTAAATATCCGGACTATAACATTGAGTGGAACAATGATGGATATTGATAGGACTGTACTGCTCTAGCTATTGTACTTTTGTTGTAAAGTGTTCATATGGACTATAAAATCAGGTTCAACGTTGAAAGATATTTATCTACAAGTCTTATTCGGTCAGCTCTGGTATGCCTTCTCAAGTACTCGCTGTCCAGTTTCTTTTGGATTGAACCTTATTTCCCCATTAGTAACGGCAAGGTTTAACATTTACTGTGTTTGTTGAAGGGTTAAAAGTTGTAAGAGCCAATAATTGCAAGCCAATTCTGGCAGACTTCGTCATGGACCTACTGTAGGTCTCGAACTAGCTGTTGAATGCAAGTACTGTTCCTGGATTGTACTGTTAGACAGTGCTGTTATCAAGCCCCTTTCATTTTATTCAAGACTGCCTTTCTTGCATGATTTCAGTACATGTGTTGACGTCATAATTGCATACTACACAAATGTGACAAGCCATTGTACAAAGAAAGGTTAAATCCTTTAATAACCAAACATCAAATTACAGGATATATTTACCAAGTACTGTAATAAGAATAAAAAAAGCAAAAAAATAAAGCATGAACTCTTGTTCACCATCTAAATTGGTTTATTATTACATAACGAAATCTCTGCCAATTGCTGTTTATGTGACATTTGCAATAACTATACCCTATTTATAACTACATGACTTTGATTAAAATTATGATATATACATGTATTACTGTACTTTTTAAGTAATTTAAATCATTATGATAATGAAGCAATCTACATATTGTATAGGTTGCATTAACATTTATTGAATGTTCTGCTAAAATCAACAGATGAGAAGTTTATACAAAAAATACAGAAACTAACAACAGAATCTTTTCTCAATATTTTTCCATTGCAAATATATAAAATATTTATAAAAACTCGACAGCCAAACTCCCATAATTATAACACAAGGTGCATCTACAAGTTTCTGTACATTAGTCAACAAGCCTGTTAACAATTGGGAATAATTCAGAAACTCAATAACTCAGATGAATCATCACACTGTACATATTAGGAAGAATAAGCTAAAATTTATTAAGCCTAATCTACAGATGATGACCCTAAAGCTACCTCACAGGATTTATATTAAGTAGGTAACTCTAGGGGAACCACTAATATCTAAGTAATCTGATTAGGTCAAATCTAATCTGCTGTGTGTACATTATAGAATCTACAATGGTCCTGAATTTAAAACATATGCACAAAGTATAAGGTATGAAGCAGAAGGAACTGGAGGTATGGATGTGAACAAGTTTTAGCATAGCTAGTGAAACCTATGCGCAGGTGGGTTACACAATGCAACACTCAATTCAGTTTACACTTTGAGAAAACTGTGCACAACTTGTCTTGATCAGTTGCACCAGCATTACTGCTCTGCACTGTATTGTAATGAAGCAACATGTGTGATTCACAGCCCTGGTTCAAATCTCACCAGTTGAACTATACCCTTAATGGTCAGACTACAAACGCAATGCTCGAACTATAACCCTACTACTCTGACATCCGATCCGACTCATAACTCGTCCTTGCACATGTGAAGGAACACGGTGAGAGTGAATGCATTGCAACAGAAAGCCAAACATTGATTGATATTATACATACATGGGAAAACAACATTGATCAGTTCGGAGAATGAATCATAAAACTTCTCGGACTGTATTGTCGTCAAGCGATGTAGTCACCACTCAATGCACATAAACACTATGTCACAATCTCTGTTGTTGTTAGAATTCTGTGGTTGTGTAGTTTGGAGTGTACTGTTAGTGTGTACCCACCATTAGTGATCTAGGCTCAATGTGTGAGCACGTAGTGAGTCAGGACTACAACATAGACAAGGACAGCCTTGATGACTATAACGATGACATCGTGCGTTCAATCAATTCAATTACCCACACTAAAACACAAAGCTTTAAATAGAATTACATAGAAAATCAAATATTATTTATTACACATATAATATTTGAAATAGTCATTTGAAATAGTTAATTAGCAAAGTATCGTTAATTATGAAAAGTACAATATACATCAAGTTTCGCATTATTTTTAACAATAGACATATATTCATACATAAAAGCACATAATCAATATTAATCAGCAAATGTTGAAAAGAACTTTTACAGTGATTTAATACACTGTGATAGTACTGTATTCAAGCAATTTCGAGTTTCATCAGAAAAGACTACGGAAATGTCTAAGTTGCTGCAACTAGGACCATGATTCAAAGAGCTACGACAAACAATAAAGCAGCAGACAAACTACAGCGGACGAATACAGGGCAGGATTAAGCAAATGCTTTTCATCGAAACTTGAATAGAAAAAATGTACACGCTAGTAGTACAGCAGCAAAAACATGAAAGCCACATTTCACCGAAAACTTCCATTACATACGCAAATGTTAAAATTTAACTCCAAACAGAAGCTACGTTTAATTAAGTCTTAGAAAAATGAATATTATCAATTTAATTAACGAAAGACGAACCTAACGTCCTTGTAAATATTTGAGTTTTTATTTATTATACATAACTATATGAATCATTTCATGATTCTGCACAGGACACATTTTCTCCATACTGTCAGTCTTGAGACATGATCAAGAAATCATCTCCATACTGTACTTGATCCAGCCCTGTAATGCTGGGTAGCATTCATAGTCATGCCAGATAACAAATATAAGTGAACAAATACTTGTACTGTTGCACAGTCAAACCTTGCCATCTTGCTTCTCCTCAACTTTGCCTCAAAGCTCCTCAATCATGGACATAACTCAATATATTGTAAAGTAATGACAATGAAATTCAAGATTTAGACTATTTTTATCCATTCAACTAAGTATTCAGTTTTGTACTAAAGGACAAAAACGATCTCACAAAACAATTTTTATATCAATACAATAAAAAAAAAGTTCTACATAGTTTCGACAACTCAAAACACGGTAAAACACGAGTCGAGCCACAACTCGCTTCCCAGTGTAAGAGTAAGATGGCATGATTTGACTGTGCTCGACAAACAATATCAACATTCAGTTAGAATTAAATTTCAACGATTCTTCTTCTATCAAACAAATCTATAAACAATCCAGCAAAAACCTTTCTACTACCCCCCAAAGCATCAGCCACTTTTGGCAGAATATACAATACAAGTTCAAAGATGGGAAGAAACTCCCAAATAGCATAAAAAATCTGTCAATGTATTGTACGCCGCAGCCGTCGACGTGTTGCAACAACGAAGGACATATGCACAAAAACTATGATCACGATTCAAGCAAGGGTTGTCAGCTAAATTCTAATCTAAAAAGAAAGTTGATCAATCAACAACCGAGGACAAGGTGCCACACGCGACGTTCGTGTTCATGGGATATCTTGCACGAACACCTCGTGCACGGGCACCGTCAAGGCGAAGAAGAAAGTCTCAGCGAGCGCGAAAGAGAGAGAGAACAGGCCGTGTTGCGCACTCGGTCGCACGACTCTCACTGAGCCGTGGTCGGGATTCTCTTCGGATGTCTGACTCGGTTGACGAGCAGGACACAGTTGCTGAGTCGACCGCCACGCTTCATCGGCTCCTGCATGTGGATGGCCACGCGCGGGTAGTCAATCTTGTTGGTGTACACCTGCAATAACAAACACAATGCAACATTATCATTGTTATACATAGTTCTTATATAGCGCTAGTAAAAAATGAAATCAAGTTATCAAGTTTTATTAAGCACCTTCAACCCGCACCTGTAATTTTTGTTAAGACCAAAGAACCTTTAATAACAAGAAGGAGAACCTACGGAATGAAACTGGAAACTGCGCCCATCTCACTTTTTAGGAACTTTGTCCTGATTGGTCATTAGTCTGAGCTAAGGACCAATCGACGACTGTTATTTACGTAAGGACCAATCGACGACTGTTATTCAGCAGCTAACGCCCACGCTTTTTTAGGAACTTTGCCCTGATTGGTCGTTGATCAGTTTCCAAAATTTGCAGCAGAAGTTATGTTAGTTCTCATTCTTGTTATTAAAGGTTCTTTGGTTAAGACATTATCTTGACAGCTTACGCGCATAAGAAGTACCGCATACATATATACATGCATGCTCACACACATAAATACACACATACATACATCATTACGACAACAAGAAAGCATATCTCTCCAATGGTAAATTTGAGGTTTGCAGCCAACAACCTGTGGTTCAAGTACAAATAAACTTGAGTCAAAATTTGTGCTACGAGTTTAAAATGTTCTGGCAGCTCGAGTGCTGCCTGCATACATTGAAAAATCAAGTTGATCTATGGCGATATATGCTACACACGCACACATAATCAGAGAGAATTACTACCCACGCCAATATTTACTAAATGTCATTAACATAACGTAATTAATATCATAATTAATGTCGTAATAAAAGTGGCAGCAGTGCAAATATTATTACTGAACACTTTAGAGATTTACTCACATCACAGGTCACAACAAATTATTGTAAATATTAACTATGCATTTATTGCTAAGCATTCATGACCAGGTGCAGCACTTAACAAAACAATAACCTTTCAGCCTTGGTTTGACTGAATTTTCAATAACCTTTAAGCCTTAGTGTGACTGAATCTTCAATAACCTTTCAGCATTGGTATGACTGAATCTTCAACACAGCCAATAACTTCAGAACTTTGTCTTTAAGGATATAGTATAGGAGAACTGTAAACAGTGTCACTTTCAGTGCTGATCTGCACTCAATTAAGACTAAGAGCAATATCTCCCACAGCTGTACAGCGTGGTTCAGAAAGAGTTACCATAGTAGAAAATCTTATAATAATATTCGATCTATATTGCTTTGCTCAATCAAATTTATGCCAAATTAATTGAAATTAAAGAAAAAAAATTGTGAAATATTATTATAATTCATCCATATTCCCTGGCTGAATTCTTCAGATGAAGTGTTCAAACTTTGCAGTGAACAAACTTTTTAGAGATTTGTTATGAATAATTGGTATATTTAAAGAATGAAAATAGGTATGTTAGCAACGTCAGGCGCATCACTTTAACACCATTACCCAGACGAGGTGTTTATGGTCACAGCAACCTAATTAAAATATGGTAAACATTTTGAATATCAGAAGTGTCAAAGAAATTACACAAATAACATCATCACAGTAAATCTCAATAGCCTGCCTATTAGTGCCTATATACAAATTATCTAGTTCTAAAATTATTCCTTATCTTACTAAATTTAATGGTTTACAAAGAATATGCTGCTCTAAATGGTCTTACAATAATTATAAAAAATATTATTTCGTTTTTATACAGATATAGCCTAGCATAGATGCTACTAAAATACAATAAAGAAAAAAATAAAGAAAAAGTGACAAATTAATCTAAACATTTCGCACAATTTTGCTAACTATATTCACTATAACATGACATATCTCTTGCTGAACAAAGTGACATTTTGTACAGCACCCTGTATTATTCAGTGTAATATTGAGTTCTTGTAAATAATGACAGTGTTTTAAAGCTTCATACAATTAGAAACAGAGTGGTAAAATTGAGACTAGGTGAGAGAGACTGATTTTACATGGCCTAACCCTCGTCACTGAAAGCTGCTGATCTTCACCTCCAACGAAGTAAACAAACAAGACAAATACATACTCAGCCATGAATGTGCATATAAAAGCATGATCATAGTCTACGATCATAGTCTACGGTATTATTCTGATCCAGTAGTAGAGCTAGCATCTGCACAGACGCAGTGTGACGGTGGGACACCTTAATTTAGCTGATGGGATAATAGCGCCACATGATTGTACACACGACGTGATAGAAATGAGGCATAAGACACAACCAATACCGATCAATCATTCAGCTGCCGCTCATTTAATCAATCATTCAGCTGCCGCATTGATTTAGCATTGATATACGGGACTATGCAGCAAATAATTTATAAACCTCACAAATCCTGTTGCAAATTCCTACACAACAACTTATGTATTTGTACATTTCAATTTCATCACAGTTCAATACTGCTCAGTTCTAATCAGATCGGCGTCATGCCAGCTTGTAGTATAGATTTGGTAGTAATAATCCCCACCAACACTGAGGAGCAAATACATCAACCTCTTGTTCACTATTGAATACGCTAATATTGGTTGCACAGATTTGGCATCAGTTCCGTTTTGGCCGTAATGACCCTGGTGTTTGTAACGCTCGCATTATTTGTACATTGCTTGACCGTTTTGATTGTCCATGCATAACATCTAATCACAGAGTGTAAAACGTTCTGATTGGGTGGTTAACGTCAATATGATTAAGCAACATAATTAACGCTACGGACACAGGGGGCGGGTGTATGGTTCACTTCATGACGTTACTAGTACAAAGTACTAAGCCCTAACCAGTGCTAGGTTTCATTGCACCAAATTCACTGACTATTGAGACTGCTGGCACAAAGTAGATATAAACTGGTTACTCACCATTGGCTTAGCAGCCAACTCTGTCTTTATACAATTATAGCTCACATAGTAGCCTAGGTAGTGGACGACTAGGTAGCCAATGTAGCAGCTAGGCCGTAGCCTGGGTATTAAGCTAGACGAGTACTTTGCAGTAGGAAATGGAAGTAGATAACTCGACCCCTTGTTTATAAATCCAACTCTGGTTTCTGTAAGCCTGCCATTAGACCGACCACCTGAGACCGTGTAGGCAGACAGTGCTACAACTTGTCAGCGCATTTCCCATAACAAGTCGGTAGAATTAGAAGTACAGATAATACAAACAGCTTTTACTTGCACTTTCTACAGCAGCGGCAGCCGTGGTCAAGTGCTCACCATTTAGAACATCACACATTAACATGACTCCCACTCATTTCTGCCGCACTCTAAATAACAGCTCACGACTCTTGGACTCCAGTCTAAATCTGGAGCTCAAAACATAACACTTATGTAGTATACAGTATACAGTAGTTTTCTAAGTCACTGATGTTTGATTATTTCGACTTCTTTATGCTCCAGCACTTAAAAAGCTACTTCGCAATTGCTGACGTCATCACACTTCATACTCACAAATCGTGTACCGGTACTTCAGGACTCTCAGTAGGCATCTACAGACGTTTCCTATTATATCATCATGACAAGTAGTACAGATTTCTTGCCGACTTATTTGATGACATCCAATACACACCTTGAAGTTTGATTTCATGACACTAGTAGACACCTTCATGACACATAGTACACACCTTGACGTTTGTTTTCATGACACCTAGTACACACCTTGACGTTTGTTTTCATGACACCTAGTAGGCACCTTTACGTTTGATTTAATGACACCTAGTAGACGCATGCAATGCTGTCATTTTACTGACCCCTTTGTACTTATGTAATTATAAGCACTGCCTGATTGAAAAGCTGGCCTTTCAACCAAACTACATCTTTCTTGTATGCATTCTCATATATACCATCCTCTATAATTATATCGATTCTTGCCAAATTGACCTTCAAGAGAAACTCTCTACTCTCTAATACTAAAAAGCATTTCATTCTATTGGCTGAAGCTCTTGAAGGTTTTTTGTTTGACCAGCAAGAAGCACATGCAGCAGAAGCAGACTGTAATACATAGCGTGTGTGCGTGTACTGTATAGAAAGAAGGGTGCAGATGCTAGGCGTGTCCCAGGTGGACAGATAAGGCACCGCGTGAGAAGTGAAAGCATCATCTGACAAAGTTTAACGTTCCTATGCAGAGCACATCGGGGGGGGGGGGGTGGATAACAGAGCACATGTGGGGGGGGGTACTTATGGGTATACACACTTAGCTAACGTGAACATGCTTAACTGTTGCCATTCTGTTTAGATGCTGCCTGATATAAGATCGTGAAACTGACAATACAAATTTGATAATTAGAAAATAATGCTGACTATTTAGATTTACAACCTTTGTGAGACACAGTACTAGAGCTATTATCTATTCCAGTCTAAAAATGTTTTGAGAAATAAGCTTATGCGAGTGCTACTAAAACCGCTGGACAGTAAATCAGCTTCATCGCAGACTAAAAACTGGTCTATTTTAAATTATTTATTTAGCAGCACACCACCATTAGTTTTATTTAAATGATCTGATTTTTAGGCGTCTCTACAGCAACGACATGCATCACCGCGAGGTTAAATCTCAACAGTATGTACAACGCCAGTCGTGAAGTAACCAGCAAGACTGTCCTCCACACTAAACCAACCACCTGCAGTTTGGACATTGATGCCACCGATTGCACTATTAGAGGTAATATACACCACTCAACCTTCACCAATCGCTCTAGTTTTCACTACATTACAGCACT
>JAQFYQ010002157.1:0-12080 GCA_034694885.1 Buchholzia appendiculata
CTCCCCAACCCCCCCCCCCGGCAAATCCCACCCTGCCTTACTGTCTTGCCTTGCAATGACCAATTTCAAATCCCTTAATTAAGGCATTTGGAAAATTGTAATTAAGGCATTTGGAATTTTTTTTACATCATCACTGTAGTTGCCACTACATTAATGTGATGCCCACTGTCACTTATTTCGATATTTCGACCTTGGAAAATGCCTTGCCTAATTGGCCTTGGAAAAGAAAAAGCCTTTCCTTCCCTTGGCCTTTTGAAAAAGTAATTGCCTTGCCTTTGAAAAGATTCCTTGAATTGCATTGATTCGTGATGAAAGAAGTACTGGCTTAATTGGTCTTTCCTTTTTTTGAGCAAGGTCAAAAATGCCTTGCTAGTCATTGTAGTTTCAAGAATGCCATGGCCTTGAGAAAAATACCATGGCTCCATCAATGACCATCTATATAGTCTCCATCTAGTCTATATATAGGCCTACCTATATAGACTAGAACCGCTCAACTTATACCCAAGCTGCATTAAAATTGTCTACACCACAGAGTAAATGATGGAGATGAAGGATTTCGATTCAGAGCTTCCAGATTCTGGACAAGAAAGATTGACAACGGTCAGTTGACAGGTGTGTAATTCAGCGGTTTGACCCAGGATTCTACAGTAGGGCCTGCTTATAACTCCTTGATGAACTAGCTAAAATTCTTCCCCCATCCAAAAATCTTCCTCATGGTAGCCTATCAGTAAGGAACGTTCTTATAATAGGTGTTATGATCACCATCTCATCATTTTATATCCTATTTACAAAATTATTTAGAATGATACGATTAATTATTTCCGTCTCCTGACCGACGGTGTACGTCTTGTGAATGTGTTCATTGCATTGAATTTCAAACCATCGATGTCGCATATTGTGAACTATGCGAATTGACAAGATTCCAGTGATGATCACAACAGGAACCTAGCCAGCCCTTGGTATGACCGTGGATTACAACGGGGACCTAGCCATTCCTTGGTACGATCGTGGATTTCAACAGGAACCTAGCCAGCCCTTGGTACTATCGTGGATTACAACAGGAACCAAGCCAGCCCTTGGTACGACCGTGGATTACAACAGGAACCTAGCCAACCCTTGGTACGACCGTGCATTACAGCACTGCATGAAGGAGACTGGCACAGTGATCCCATGGAATGGCTTTCACATGACACAACAAAAACATCAATCCGAACATCAGTACTTCAGCGATATGTAGGTTCCATAAGGAAGTGTTTGTAAACATTTGATTTGTTTATCTTGACATAAATTTATTATCTAAATAAATTATTACTAATTAATCGTAGCAATTTATTTACATATATGACCTTATCGAGTCAGGCAAATTAATCCAATCGTATTGCTTTTAAATTTACCCTGCATGAATTGTACATCATTGACAATTATTTGTTTAACATCAATAAATTAATATGTAGATATACAGTACGTCCGGTGTATCTAATTATGCAAACAAGACCGGGTCACCTCCACTTTAGTGCACTAATGGGAAACTCCTAGGGTTAAGATAGGGTTATGGTTGGGGTTAGGGTTATAAATCGGGTTCTGGTTGGGGTTAGGGATAGGGTAGGACCTAGAGAACATTTTACCATCCTTAGATTCCAAGATTTAAAACTTTTTTTCCATGATTTTTTTGAACACGTACCCCTCCCTGTTGAACTATCTCACCATAATTCGGTTCTGGCTGGGTTTAGTAGATGTGCGTAATCATCAAAGCTAATTATTCTCAATGCTTTTAATACATATGGATGTGTATGACAGAAGAATGATGATAAGGTAACAAATATTGTACGTGAATAATGTGCAGAATCAATTCCTTGTACCGTTGTAGATGAATATTACCATGTGCATCTTCACGGTCCATTCTTTCGTACGTGGAGCAACTTGCGTGGAGCGGCGTCTGTCATGTCTCAAGGTTGTCACGTAAAGTTTGCTCTGCTTTGCATGAGAACTGACTGTCGAGCACTGATATGAATCACTCCAAGAGTGCAAGCAAGCTGGCAAGATCTCAGGAGCTCGGTCAGTCCGTGTTCCACTGTCATCTTCCGGCAGAAGCGTACCGTGATGCAGACAGTTGTTTCCTGTCCACGCAGAGGTACGCCGAAGCTCTCTATGCACTCTGCGATGCAGGCACTTGCACCGCCGGCGTCTTCTCGTCTGCACTTCGAGGGACCGACTACGAGACTAGCGCCGTGCGACTGACCGGCATGATGAGGAACATGAGTGACGTTGTGAGCAACGAGATGCGACAGATGATACGCGTGATGGAAAACAGTCTGTCTCAGCTGAGCGGCGGCGCTAGGTCGTTCCCTCTTGTAAATGAACGCATGTTGGTCGACGGCAATGGCAATAAGGATGGTCAGGTAGGTGGAAGGGCTTAATCTTTGTCGATTCTATCACTTATAGACAGGGGAGGCATTTGAGAGCAGCAGGGAAGACACATTGCTGTAAATGGTGCTTGGGTGAAATTTGGATTAAAGGATGGATAATTTAATAGAATGGGATTGTAAACAATTGGTAATGATGTATTTACCAAATGAGAACTGAATTAGGTACATTTGTAGTATATGGCCATGGTTTAATTTAATATTTTATTTCTATAAAGAATTTAATAAGAACATTAATTAAGCTAGTTCTTGTGTTCTTTATGGGGGCTTGGCATTGAAATGTATAATTTTGTCTGTTTTTTATTTATTTTTAGTGGAGTTACTGGTTCAGCAATGTATTTCCTTTTCTATATACTGTACATGTCTTCCTGTTAATTCATACATTTTGGTCAATTCCATTCTTTAATTCATTGTGTTAATTCAATCCTTGTTGTTAGTTTTGTTGCTACAGATGATTGTTTTTATTATTGCACTACTCCTATTTACTTTATATTCTGTGGTGAATATGTGCTCTTGAATTGTTATTTTTTGCTTCTTTAAATTGATAAATTTTGTATTCAGGTTTATTTATGTATACTTACGAATAATGTGTTTTGAAATAAAACACTGTTCTCATTGTATTGCAATGTTAATATCATCATCTATATGTTACTATTTTGATGCAGTATGTGGTTGCAAATGGTTGTCTGCGTAGATCTGTCCATATAAATGATGTTTGTTATTAACAAATGTTTTTGTTTTATTTGCTCTATGTGTAGATCATAATGAGAAGCCTGATGATGTTCGTCGAAACACAGTGTTCCATATTTAAATCAATGCTTCAGCATCTGAGCGAGTTTACAAGTGGTGACATCATCAGCAGTCTCGGTGTCATGCAGACTGACACATCAGTCATGATTAAGCCGTCGACACGTGTTCAGTCATCGAGTGTCAGCGACGTGAAGTCCAGATCTGCGGGCAGATCTCCTTCCCTGCGTAGCTTTCTCTTCGGATCAAAACCTTCCGACTCTCAGTCACTCTTCTACATTTCATTAGAAGGGCCTTCGACAGAGTCGGACCGTGCAAGTTGTGAGACTGAACAGTCGGCAGTGGTTGCTACGTGTTCGCATGAATCTGCACCGTCCAAACCTTCGCTTGCACAATCCATGCCTGTCCGTACAACATCCATGCCTCTGTCCACATTATCCATGCCTCCATCCACTTCATCCATGCCTCAACCTGCACAGTCATTGCCTCTGCCTGCTTCGACACTGTCTCCGTCTGCACAGTCTTTACCTTCATCAGCGCAATTCATGCGTCCTTCTCAGTCAGTCTTGCCTCCATCGATGCCGTCCTTCATTCCGTCTGCGCAATCGTTGCATACATCGGCTCCATCTGTGCTGACAACCAAACATCTAAATATGAAAAGTGTGGAAAATAATGGTGTTGTTTCGCTTGAACCAGTTAAAACCTCGGATGTTGCAAAGGCAGAAAGTTCTGGTAAGATTATTGAAATTGGTACTTGCATAGTTTTGGATATGTGGATATGTATTGGTTGTGGAGCAAGCCATGGATGTCTTGCTTAAGACAAATGAATAAAGACGTCCATGAGTAAGCAAAGTTTGGTTATGAATGATCTAGAGTGAATTCCTTAAGATGCAATCTGTCTTGAGATTCTGCCCTACTACAGAAGGTTAAGTCGACGTCATGCTGACAAGTCCTCATTAATTTGGTAATTGAATCAGCCATACTGTTGAGTGAAGAGGCTACAGTTTCGTTTTCTAAAACGCTATTCTTCAATAGCATCGTTATTCATCGTCCAAACTGGCATTGTGCACAGTTAGCGCTAGGGATAAATAAAGTGCGTTGAACGTTGCCAAAATGTTTCTCTCCGTAATTAGAAGGTATTTGCCGAAAAGCACAATCACAATTTTGTTCAACTGATTTGGATTTATACTGAAGCAAAGTTTTACAGCCATGTGGCCTTCTGATAATAAACAGTCTCGCTGCTCACCTTAGCAATAACATGGAGGAACATGGCGACATTGGCGAATCTATTGTAAAGCCTGACTCCATTGGGCTATTCTCTCAAAGACAAATAAAAAAATAAAACAGAAATAGGTTCCTCCTTAATGGTGACGATTGTTTCACAGTAGCTTGGTTGGTGATCAAAATGAATCCGGTTTAAATCGTTTGCCTCTATGTTTTCAACATCATTTTGTCACTTGCAGATATTTAACTACAATTATTCTGGTTACAAATAAACTATACTTCTGCAAAATTTAACCGTTCTCCGGCATGTTATGTTTTTGTATGTAGCTGTGCTTAGATCTATGGATACCTAAACTTTTATAGGTTTATTATGGTCATATTCTAATGTACTCTTTTTATTATATTTCTGCAGAGAGATGCTTCTTAAGTCTATCTTTCATTTAATTATATTACAAAATCGTTGCTTATATCTTGAATGTGAAATAAGGTTGTCGATTTGCAACGGAAGCTGAACTTGACCTTGTCTTCAGCATGCTGTCCAAAGGTCCTCTTCCACCTAGCGGCCGAGGCGGGCATCACGCCGTTCGTCCAAGTCAGAACCTCGCTACCACATCAGCAAACCTTCCGTCCAATTCACAGCACGCCCCAACATTCCATCCCAACAGTAGAATTAGAGGACAACTGCTGCCTCCGACAAGAAGCAATTACGTCGGTCATGAACCGCCAGGCTGTCGTAAGCCAGCCAATCCAATCGGTAGTCGGCCAGTGTTACCGCCTCGTGGCTCTGAGATAAGAAATACTGCGTTGGGAAAGACGAATTCCTGGCCGTTCAGACCGCATCAGCAGCAGTCGCTGTGGACGTGCAACGATGTTCGTGCGATGGAAGATGTGTTCAAGGTCGCTGCTGCTGCTGACTCGCGTAGGAACGAGAGGGACAAGCCGAGTACGACGTGGCCGATAGTAGAGAGCAAAGACGAGGAGTTCGGAGGCAGCTTGAGCGCTGATGAGCAGCTGCTGTTTAAAGCAGCAATGTGGGGGACGACTGGTCTGTCAAATGATGGCGAATCAGGTGATATGTGGAAGAATTGGTGTCCATCTTGGAACCTTAATCGGTACGTTTTACTTGCCTTCGTTAGCATTACTCATCTGTTTTATTCATCTCGCAACCGATTCATTTTCGCTTACGACATGGATTCATTTTGTCTTGTCAACAGACTGAATGTATTTACGAGTATTTAGGTAGAGATTGGTGTTGTCGTAATGTAATCCTTGTGCACTTGTTATTACCTATATTTACATCGTGTTCATACTTCTCAGCCTCGGCTACTTCGTAATTACAGACAGCCAATATTAATGGAAATATTTGTGTTATGGTAATTTTGTGCTTTGTGTAAATGGTTGTATTAGTATTATTATTTATTATTATTATATATCAATCACACATTTGATGGCTTTGATTTCAACAAATTGTGTATTAATTAAAATTGAATTAGTAACAGTAAATAAATAATAATAAAAGTTGGCACTACTAAATAAATTGATAATAATTTGAGTACAGACTGCGATGTTACTATTCATTTCTCTTGTTATCTAATATCAATTTTGAGGGAACGTGACCTGAGACACGAATCAATTTCAGCCAAAGTAACTAATGTGATTAGATTATAATATTTTATTAATTTGTGGAGAGGTTGTGTTGTTGATGATTATGCCTGTGCATTGGTCTTCATTATCTTCATCCATTCATAGCCTATTATTCGCTTTCGCGACATGACTGCGCAGTGTAACTGCATGATATGTGTGCATTTGTATGTGTTAAGATCAAGTCAAGCTTCGGCAATGTCTACAATGATAGACTCCAGCAGCTGCAGCGACGAGTCATCATCCATAGGAGAAGCAAACTGGTCGGCATCTTTAGGTTCTCGAGATATAAAAGGGTATGTCTGTTAGAATTTCTTCTGACCAATGTTAACATAATTTTCTGCGTAATAAATTTGTGCGACAGTCAAAGAATAAAGTTAAAAGTAAAAACCAAAAACTCATGGTTTGTCCAGTGTTTTAAGAATTGGCGACAACATCCTAACTAATACATGTAAGACTTACAAAGCCTGTTGTACTGAAAGGACAATTTTCAGTGACATCATCCGTCTTAAACGGTCAGTCTAGGATCGCTGTGTGAATTATTGTAAGCAGATGAATTGATATTGATAGTGAAGCTCAGTTGAAGAAGAAGATGCATTAGTAAATACAGTTTGGAAGAGAAAGGTTTGAAGGTGAAGATTTTTAAAACAAAGGTTATGAGTAGTGAGGAAGTAAATCTGGGCACTGCCACAAACTTTATAATTTAGTAATGATTTCATGGATATCTTGTAAAGAGAAAATGTAAATGAATGTACAGCTGGAAATAAACATAGCATGAATAGGCCTACAGTAAATCCGGCTGGAGATTTAGAGTACGGCATTCGTTCTTGACTAGTCTACAAGGCTGTGTCAAACACTACTTTATTTACAACTTATTTTACATTCAGTGAATAAAAGTCATTGCAGATTTAGTGACAATTAAGAATTTTGATTTGATGCCCAGTTTAATGAATAGATAATATTATTATCAATCATTTGTTGCATGCAGTATTTATGGCGAAGGAGATCGATTAACTAGAACAGAGTCGGCTGCATTGTGTTCAACAACTTCTGACAATCAAACTGGTGGTCCCCCAGGACTCGGTCCTTACACTAGACGAAGTGATACATCAGCCTACACGAGTGATGAGAGCAGGAATCAAGGCATTTTCAACGGAAGAGTCGAGGGAAACAGTATTCATTGAACAAATAACGGAATTGACCAGTTTAGTATCGAGTATTGAACGAGGTTAATAGTTTTATGTGTGTACTTTATTACGTCAGTCATTGGTGGGAAGTCCTATACACTGATGGGAAATCCCATTCGTTGCTCGGAAATACAAGCCAACTTATGGGAAGTCCTATTCAATGGTGGGAAATCCCATTCGTTGAACAGAAATTCAACCAATTGATGGGAAGTCCCAGTCACTGAGAGGAAATCCCATTCGTTGCTCGGAAATTAAACCAACTGCTGGGAATTCCAATTTATTGATGGAAAGTTCATTCATTGAAGGAAAGTCTGGTGAGAGATCTCGATGCCTGCTTTGATAATACTGTTGTGATCGCATCACAGATATTCTAGTTGTAATTCTTGGAACATGTGCAGCTGCAGTATGTCAATTATTGTTACAAGTTGAATCAAATGGAAAGATATTTATGCATGTATTGTTACAAATCGCTTGGATTTATATAGTACATAAGCTAGACTGTGAGACTGCGAGTTGTTAACAATGGCATTGTACCTTTATGATGTTTTTTTTCAACAAGAAACCATTTTGACATCATTCCAATGATGACCTTCATTTGATTACATTTCTTAGAAAATATAAACTAGCAGGTGTCAATTTTGATGGATCATAGATTACATAGCTCTTGCTCGTCTTAGGCTGGTATTGAGTGTCATTGTATAATTGTATCAATAGTGTTTCCAGACATTGTTTCACAGTCCTATTGTGTAATCTGCTGATTCCAAGATCACTCGCTGAAACATGGCCTGCACTCATCTCAAGTAAATGAACCACCAGCGAGGAATCATTTGTCTGATCACCTGAAACAATTTGTCTGATCACCTGAAACAATCTGTATCATGTGATCATTTGTGTGATCACCTGAAACAATATCTATCGTGTGATCATTTGTGTGATCTGTGTTGTGTGATCATTTATGGTTCATTGCAAAAACTCGACTCTTCATTTTATCTTTCATTTCCTTTTATACGCAGCACAATTTCTCTCTCTCTCTCTCTCTCTCTCTCTCTCTCCCGCTCATAACTCGGTGAAAGTTATTGCATCATTTGTTATTTGGTGTATGATTTTTTATGATTTTTCTATATCTATCCTAGTTACTTGATGCTTACCAGAATATAAATTGTCAATATAAATGTAATTGTAATTATTATAATTATTGCTATATATATAATATGATGTATAATACTAATATATACTGTTTTTATTGTTCTTTTAATGACTGGTGATTGATAATTTGCTGACTGATTATATTAAGACTTTGTATAATTATCTGCACTGTGATTGGTGGTAGGAATTGTTGTATTTTATGAGCTGGCAAGGAAAGCAATCTCAGCAAGACATCTAGACTGTCCTTTCATTGTGTTGTTTCAATTGATTTTCTGACTGGATCAGAAACTGTTCTCTTGCTGTATTAATCAGTATCTCTAGCTGCAATATTTGTCAATAGCGTTTTTCATCAATAGATTTTATTGATTACTATTTTTTTACAATGCGATTGGCTAGTTTGTTATTGTTGTTTCCCTATTATGTTATCCGGCTTAGCTTTGATACTGATTTTTTACTGCATGTGATTTGTGTTTCTGTTGTGTAATATTTTTGTTTAGCAGGAATTTTTTGTAGTCGCTTTTTTAGGGCATTTATATGGCTTCATACGTTGTACAAACTGTCTACTAACCAAAACATAGCATAAATCATACGATATTATATAGATAAAAGCACACTGACCAATGACCATATGTATAAACAATAATAATCAGTGAGTTCTTTACAAAACAATTATCAAAATTGTTGGTGCCCGAAAAGTCGTCGATTGCACAATTGACTTCATCACTGGCGTTGTCATTGTTAACCGGTTTATCATGGAAATTTTTTTTGCAGCATTTAATCTCGACAAGATGTTAACCTCAAATGTGTATTTGATATTTAGATATAATTTCTTGCCATTAGATGTAATGTATTCTGTTGTTCTTAGAACGTTGCCGTGATGGTGCTGCAGTGAACTGTTATAGTGATTTGTTTGTGGTGTGTTATTAATTGTTGATATTAATTATAATAATATAAGAAACTGTTAATCATTTGTGTGTTGAGATATTATGAATCATGGATTTGTTCGTTTCATAACTGCATATTTTAGCAACATGATCGACAATTGTCAAGTTTAAAAAACTGTTGGAATTATGCCATGTATCCACAAAGTTGTGCAATGTATGAAATATAAATACTTATAAATGTTTCTTCTATTAGCACAACAGTTAACAGATCAAATAACACTTATTGTAATTCAACTAGTCGCAGTAAAACTAGAGATTTAATATAATCACAAAGAGCTTAATTATAGAATAGAAACTACACAATATTGCTAAGAAATGCCAACAATTCCAATTTTGATGCAGTGGTCATATAAACAATTACCTCCGTTCATTATACCTCTTAATTAATCAGTCATTATATCTCTTAATTAATCAGTTTAAATTAATTCGAATTGTGCAATGTAGTCTATTGTTCTATTTCAATTTACACAAGTCGGTCGGTCTGGAAGAGAAGTTTGAAGTAATTAATAAATATAGCTCTGATTGTGCTGCACAAATGCAGGAATACATTTAAGTAGGTTTGTATAAAGCAAACCACACTTACATAAATATGTCGCTTGTACATCTCAATTACAAACTCCTTGCTTGTCAGAACCAAGCTAGATAGTAACGGCAGAGTCATTAATTGTAGATAGCATCATGAAAGTTCAACACTGTCCCAATGAAACCGTTGCTCACTTGGTAACACAGTTCATCTTTGCACTGGTTGAATGCAACCCTAGAACCGGCGTTGCGTGCTCAGTACACATTCACTCAAGAAATTACCCTCCACAAGCAAGAATTCCCAAGCACAGACGTGTTCTCCAAGTTCGGATGTACTTAGTGCGAATGTACTTTACTAGCATACGATGTACTCCTTTAGTCTAGGATTGTATGCCGTTAGTACAAGATGTAATCTGCAATACGGACGAACTATCCAAGGAAGAACTGTGAAAAGCACGAATGTAATCTGCTAGTACAAGAAGTACTCTACTAGTACAGATGTACCTTGCTAGTACGAATGCACTCTCCTAGTACGGATGTACCTAGCTAGTACGAATGCACTCTCCTAGTACGGATGTACCTTGCTAGTACGAATGACCTCTCCTAGTACAGATGTACCTAGCTAGTACGAATGCACTTTCTTAGTACGGATGTACCTTGCTATCACGAATGCATTCTTCTAGTACAGATGTATTCTGCATATGTATTCCCATCTTCAGTGCATTGCTATTCAGGATAATTTTTGCTTTATTTACATCAACAGAAGGTTCGTCAAATAGCGTTTCGATGAGAAACTAAATCAAATCAAATGGCATCTTCTAAATAGACATACAGTCAACCAGGCTAGTACCTGAAATACGAACTATATTACAACGCAGTCATTTCAGAGTTCAGGGCCTGCCGTACCCTCCACATGTGCCTCGGTCGAGATATACGAAGGGCCTGCTGTACCCTCCACATGTGCCTCGGTCGAGATATACGAAGGGCCTGCCGTACCTTCCACATGTGTCTCGGTCGAGATATACGAAGGGCCTGCTGTACCCGTCTACACATGCAATACAAGTCAGTCTGACGTTCACTTAATACCAGCACGAAAATTATCGAATGAAGACGACGACCAAATGCAACGATCTAATCCGAAAGCGTATGTCCGCAGTGAATTATGCGTAGTGCACCGATCCAATGGACTTACTGCTCTGCTGATGCTCATAGATGGCATGACGTTGGATGAAGACGATTAGCTTGTTGGTGGCCTAGAATACAGGTAGATGTCAGATGGCAATCCAACTATACACACATCCCACAAGCTAGAACTACAAGTCAATATCACACTCTTTCATCAATAGCCTGTGATCTAAAGCCAGAAACATTACTGTAGCCTATACACACGTATAACTAAAACACACACAAGTTTCACTGGGCTAATAAGACTAAATCACTCCATACATTTTAGACAATGCTAATTTGGGACAATGCTAATCTTTAAATAAAAGTAAAACGTGTGTTCTGCTAAAACATCACTCACTCATTGCAAGTACAGCAGATGCATACAACTTCTCTGTCTCATTCACCTACAAATGTATGATGACCTTCCTATGACCTTCCTATCTCACTGAGGACAAATGTTTCAAGCTACCTATCTAAACTCTAGGATACCTAGCCTATTTGACTCGTTACAACGGATTGCACATATCCAGTCTATCTAATTCATTATGCCTATTAACTCGTTACAACGGATTGCAGATTTCCTGTCTATCTATCTATCTCTTTAGAACTGTATCAACTGATTCATTGATTAAAGCACCAGCTTACAATTCTCATCTGTATCAAGACATCTCATCTATCTAACTCGTAGATACATCTCACAACTCCCCTTCTTCAAATTCATTAGAACAGCACGACGATACTGTATATACCTAGCTCACAATAACTAAATGAAGATACTCCAACTATGTATCTTACTCGTTAGAATCTTTATGAAGATGCCCTGCTTAATAGTGCTTATTCAATTGATATGTTTTTTCCATTCAAACCGTCAAATACTCTTTCACACTCATACAAAACATGAACAGACGCACAAGTACAAAAGACGACACATACCATAAACAAGAACAAAGAGTACACGTATTGTACTAGTGAAAAAAATCAGACACAGAAACACAACATCATACTAGAGAGTGACACGGTAACGTTTACCGCGGTAATTACCGTCTTACCGCGGTAATTACCGCGGTAATGGGGAACAA
>JAQFYQ010002158.1:0-12077 GCA_034694885.1 Buchholzia appendiculata
TATTTTTAACCTGGTGTTAAGTGTAAACCTGGTAGCCTACTCACAAGAATCACAAGATCCCAAGACCAGGATCTTGTTGTTCAAGTTATTCGAGTTGTTCAAGTTGTTCAAGTTGTTCGAGTTATTATTATGTTAGATTCGATCATTTTTATAAACTGCCACGCACTCGTTATAAAGGTGTTCGTGTGGAAAATTCTAGATATAGTAGTGTTGTTGTCTTATAACTGTAATAGTGATGTGTTAGCTCATCTCAACTAAGCTAGTGCTACACATTGTACACATGTTCTTCAAAATCGGTACCAGGTATGTGAACCAGCTTATTTTTAGGATTTCAAATGTTTGTATATTTTAACAGAATTAGTTTTGATAATAATTTTTACACCTTTATTAACTACATGATTTGCAATAGACCAACGCTGTCACTCCAAGAGCCCGACAAGACAAATAGTGAGACCATTGGCTAATTGAAGGGCATCCTTATCATTTAGAGGGGAGAGTTTCTGCATGGGAGAGACTTTGTCATGCCGAGGGAGAGACTTGTTCACAAGGGGAGACTTTTTGAAATCGTCAAGAAAGTCTCCCCCCCCCTCCCGGAGACTTGTTTACGGGTGGGGATACTTTCACGATGGGGGAGACTTTATTCTATGACACCGGCTGTAAAACGTCTCATAGCTTAATGTACAATGTAATTCTGCACATGGGCTTTGCAGAGTTCAATGACCGTTCAATGATCTGCTGTCAATAATTCACTTCTAATTTGCAGAGTTGTGGTCTCGAGACAGCGGTCTTGGTCTCGAGACCGATTTTGCCGGTCTTGGTCTCGAATCCTAGGGTCTTGGGCTTGGTCTCGAAGCATCGGTCTTGGTCTTGATCAAGACTAAGACCAAGGCAATCAAAAAATCTTAATGGTCAAAACATTATCATTTAAAGGTCTAGTCTCTTTTTCAGTCACTCTTTACAAAATTCATTCATCGAATGTGCTTCGTCCAAGTAATAGCCTGTCAAAACTGTTACTCCAAGCTTAAATTTTTTCAAGAGAAACTTTTAATACACTAGACTTAGTATAGGGCCAGTGATGTAGTCAAGGTATTTTTCTCAAGGGCAAGGCATGTTTCCAAGGCCAAGGCAAGGCAAGGCATTTAACAAATTGGTTAAGGCAAGGCAACGCACAAGGCAGTAAAGTGCCTCAAGGCAGCCTTAAGGCATGATATCAAGGCAAAAGACTACAAAAGTGATATAGTAAAGGCATTTTTTTTCAAGGCAAAGGAATTTTTTCCAAGGCCATGAAAAGGCAAGGAATTTGGAAAATTGGTCAAGGCAAGGCAAGGATTGGCAGTAAGGTGCCTCAAGGCAGCCTTGAGGCAAGGCATCGAGGCCAAAGACTACATCACTGTATAGGGCTCATAGAAGTTTTAGAATTAAGAAATATTTCATATCATGCAACACCAATCTGTTCTAGATCTTCGAAATATTATACCGAAATATAACTTATAATAATTATGAACAGAATCTTTTTACATAATGATGAATGCTGGGAATGGCTAGTCTGTTAAATTTTAGGTGGCATGGACACATGCAAAAAGGAGTGTCTAAGCTGAGACTTATATGATCTTGTAAAGTGAAGGAAGCATTAAAAAATTTGACGGATCAGAAATGCATAACAGTACGGCTCTGTCTGGCTTTCGCGCAATGAATGTAGATTCTTACAGAGAACAGACAAGAAACCTTATCTACTCGGCAACCCAGCATCAAGTCGAGTCCTCCAATGATTTGTACAGTGCTTGTAAACTGCATTATAGCTAGGACATGGCAGGACGAATTTGATCATAAATCCATGTCGTAATAATATTCAATTATCCCATAGCTAATTCTGCAAAAATCATGCAGGCGGCTCTACTGTAATAACAATAGTCATTATTTTGTAAAGTAGCACTATTAGCTTAAACAACGAAATAGATGAGAAAATCAACGTAAAATAGAACCTCATTCCTAGATTACAATCGTCAAGAATTGTTGCTGTAAACCTGGGAAGTACTCAAAAGGGAAATCAAAATATAGAAGCAAAAATAGAAGCAAATAGGGAACTCAGAAAATTGATCGAGTGATAGCGAGCGCAAAGATTCGATGCAGGAAACGGAAGCTTGTAGGATTGCAAGGCTGTATACAAGAGTGTCTGTTACCTAGATCTAAGTGCGCCGACAGATACACAGCAAGCCCAGTGTGCTACAAGTACACATTAATATCTAACCCAAGTCAAGCAAGTCTGATTGAAGGCTGCAAGGCACATGGAACACAGACGGTCAGGTTTCACATAGATCATCAACGAATCTCTTCGCGCATGCGCAACTCAGACTGACTCAGATTTAGTTCAGACTCCTTAACACAGACTCAACTCAGACCAACTCAACACAGACTCAACTCAGACCAACTCAACACAGACTCAACACAGACTCAACTCAGACATAGCTCAGACTCAACTCAAAACATACTCAACTCAACACAAGCTCAACTCAAATCAGACTCAACTCAGACTTAACACACACAGACTCGATTCAGGTAGCAGATTCCAACGTGTGTCGAGATCATCCCCCATACTAATGTAAACAAATCCTTTGATCTGTGACAGACTTGATAATTGATTTCTCAGCTATGTGCATCTCTCTGGGCCTTGTATCTCTCTCGTCTTCTTAACCTTCCCTCCGCCCCAGTATTGCTCATTATATCCACTAATAGCAACCAGTGGCAGAAACTAGTATTGATCAGGCATCTACATCACTGAAACAGAGTTCATGTCTCGGTCTGGCTATCATCGAAAACAAGAAAAGCATCTTTTGAAACTAATAGCAATAGCAATGTTATTTTTCTCTCAGGAATAACCTAGTATGATGCAGCTACTGCTGGATATGTTAGTGATAAATCTGCGAGCACTAGAGTAAGAATTGCCTATTATAGTAGACTAGTTTCATGAAGACTAGCTAGAAAAGACTGATGCTTGCAATTCTTACTTGAAATACAAGTCATTGGACAATATAGTTCATAGGGAATTAAAATATTTGCTTGCAAGACGAAAGATATTTTAAGAACACCACACAAAATAAATCGAGAAGTTTCAAATTACTAATATCACATCTTTGATCACCGACAATCTTCTGACCAGAATTTCTAATACATATTGCATCTCGATATAGCCTAATTTAAATCAAAGCACAAATAAAAATATCATCTGATTGTATTAAAAGCACTATAAATTGAAAAATGTTGGGATCATTTCAAAAACTTGTTATCTCTACAATTTTGTAACATTTAGAAATTGCAAATACATTACACAAGGAAACGGAACATTTATTTCTGTACTTGTGCTTTTAATATAACCTTAAATCTTCACCCAACCATAAACTCTAAGTTTGGCCAAAATCTAACACTAACACTAATCCTAAACTAAACCCTTATCCAGGCTCCTAAAAATAATCACATCTCAACAGGGCCTATCCTAAAAGACCAAGCCCCACCTCAACCCAACCTCTAATCTAATTCTATGACTCTGACGTTCAGATTATATCGGTGAGCATTCAAAGCTACCGAGACTGTTACCCACAGATTGCAACCGATGTCGTCTGAAGGTCGAGGCGATACCGAATATAAGACAGATCGAGTCAAGGGCTCAGTCAAGAGGGGAGACAAAGCACAGCATAGCACTTACAAAGATAAACAAAGGCACAACATGCTACAGCGCGACCCAGTTAATCAGTTTTCTATATCCGCCTCAAAGAAGTGAAATCGTCAAAACATTTTTCTTTGTGGTATGTTCTTGGAAAATAAATGCACAAGTTGTTATGATGTTGATTATAATTTAATTTAGGAACTACTTGGTTCGTCGATTTACTTAGACATCCAGAGAGGATGGAAGACAAACGAACTATAGAAAATATTTAAAAATAGATTAGTTGTCACTACAAGACCGAATAGAAAGCACACTTTCATTCGTTGGCACTTAGTATTATTTTCTACCCTTTATCAATCAGAATGCATAGATAAAAATACAATCAAGTTCTTCTATAATCTATACACAACTAATACATGGGTATTCAAATTGAGCTGGGTACTATCAAAATGTTATGCAGTGCTTAATCCCAGGTCCATCTCTCAAATCGACAATCCAATATTGATTGCAATAGAATTAAAGGCAAATGCTGCACACCAATATCTTGTTATAACAAGTCATGTATCGCCGTCCGGTCAACTACAATGAATGTCTGTCTGTTTAAGCCTTCTACTGTCTCTTTTCTCTTCTCACCATAAGAGAAGAGAAAAGATGGTTGAATAAAGTTGGTTGGATAAAAACATACGATAGAGAGATATATTAAAAAGTTCTGTCTTATGATTTTACCCAACCAACTTGATCTCAGACTACCCAGAATGCTTTCCTGTGTACCCGCATGCTGTTAGCCTATTATTGGTAATTTTTACAGGGTTCAAGGTAGGGTTTATAGGGTGCAAGGTAGGGTTAGAGGTTAGGGTTATGGCAGTAGTTAATTAATTTTGACTATAGCTGTACTATTTCGTTCTATAGCTGCGTGATCTAGCTTTCAACAGCATGCGGGTACACAGGATAGCGTCCGGAATTGATAGATTAAAGTAAAGTATTTAATTTTTAACATAAATTTTGCTTCAGTGGCTATCCAAATATAAAGCAATTTTTAAAGCTTTAGAAATTTGATGGACTTTCGGATCTATAGTAGAAATGATTCCATACAACGGTATGCTTTTTAATTTTTAATTACATTTTCAGCAGATAATTACAGCCAAGCTAGTATGGCGTTATAGATAAAGCATTTTCCTCTGATACATCGTAGGATTATGCTAAAAATAATCCTTCAGAGAAACGTCCTGAATATATGCTGAATAATCAAAACTCCATTCATTCATTCATTTTTTCATTCATTTATTTATTCATATATTCATTAATTCTTTTCGTTTATTCGTTTATTCATGACTTCTATTGTGAGAACACAATTTTGATTTAATAAAGAGATTGCCACTTTGTATGCAGACAGCCTCAATTCTCCTGGATCTAAGATCTCATCGGCTGTGAATGAAGCTAGTCAGTCTCTTCTGTCGAACTCATGGAAGCTGAAGAACGGCCGGTCAGCTGATGACAACGATCCTTCCAGTCCCGAGGAGCGTCGTGGTGAACAGGACGGTCTTCTCAAGAAAGCTGTTTCAGTCATTTCAATCGCATCAATCAGTTCAGCTGTTCTCTTCGACGATCAAGTGAGTTGTGGTATTTTGTGTGTGTAAGAAATCTTTTAATTTTTTGTTTAACGACAGGGAACTGCCGGCAGATACAAAACATTTTGCCTGAAGTATTGAGACAATGAAACATTGCTTATTAGTTTTGGTGGGCGTTTTTGGCAATCTCAAGAAGTAAAATTGACCCTGCTAGCACACAAACCATTCTCATCTCCCGATCGGTTCGTTTGACTAATATACTTATTAAATGGTAATCGAACCGTGATTCTAAATTTACTGTGTAATGAAAAACATCCTTTGTTACTTGACACACTGAATAAAAGCACATATGTATTTCAGTTGAGATTGAATAAAACAAATTGAAATTTAAAAAATGCTATTAATAATATTATAATATTATGTGATTATACAAATTTAAAATATCATTGAGCAGTAGAGATTGACATTGAGTGTTGCCTGTGTTCAACCAGGCAGAGTTTGTGCCACAAGCCCAGCTGGAGGAGAATCGGGTCGGAGGCAGTATCAGTCCTTCGTTGTACGTCAAGTTCTTCTACATTGGAACGGGAGTCATTGGTTGCCTGATCTTCATCATCCTCAACATACTCTCTCAGTCTCTCTTCATCATTGCAGACTGGTGGCTAGCCTACTGGTAGGTCGTCGGCACTTTTCACCTGTCTTAGTTAGACTGGCAATGATGTGAACTAGCAGATTTCACTTGTTCAGTTAATTTTGTAAAAATTTAGTTAAAAATTCTCTTTTTAATTTTATTCAGAATGAAATCGGTTTAAACTTTAAAGTAACTAACAGACTACTACAAGTATTTACTTTTTGACTTAACTACGGTTACACAAAATTAGCTGTCGTCTTGCAGACTATTTTTTATTTTTTATTTTTTTAAATATAAATTTGTATATTATATATTTTCTGAGCAGTATGTATTATTATACACATGCAAATACTGGTACTCATTATGCTCACAGGTATAGAAATACAAATTTATAATATAATTTTTGTAATATTGTGCAATTATAGCTCTCATATACATAAATTTAAATTCTTTTAAATTAAAATTTTTAGAGAATTTTTACCTTTGAATTTTTAGATAAAATTTTAATGTTTATTTCTCTCATTCTCACTTTCCATGAGGCAAATTGATCCTTTTGAAATCATAAGAATATATTGGATCCTAAGCATTAAATTTCAAGAAAATATAATTGTTGCAAGAGACCACCTGATAAATATAAAGCATACTGTGCATCATTATAAATGCTTTCCTTGTTAATAGACAACGATGAATTTTTCTGAAGAAATCTCTATTTACATTTTACTGCAATGATGGTAAACCATGTTGATATGTATTCTGTAAACATTAATGCTGAATTTATATATTTTTCATTACTATTGTTTTGTATGCATTTAACTATAATTAATATTGTATGTAGTTTGTAAACGATGACCTGATTTGGTTACTTTAAGGTGCAACGAAATAGAAAGATTTAGACTTTCCTTGAACAACACATCAGTGGGCAATGCATCGGTCTTTGGAGGTGAAACTTCCACGGTTGACTTCCAGTTGAGCACCACAGAAATGCTGCTCCAAGTGTTTCCACACAACAACCTGTATCTACGGATCTTCACTGCGATCACCTTCAGTCTCGTGCTGTTCAGCTTGCTTCGTGCTCTCCAGACTTTCTTCATGCTGGTCAAGTCTTCCGACAGACTCCACAGACTCATGCTGTTTGCCATCATGAGGTGTCCCATTGAATTCTTCGACAAGAATCCTATCGGTAAGTGAACGAGTATGTTGTGCAACTGATTATAGAACACGGTATGAAGTATGTGTGCTTTATGTTATGTAGTTATTTATGGATTTTGTGTAGTATGTGTAGGATTTTTTATGTAGTTTGAATTTTTTTAACACTTTTTTGCAATGTTTTGTTGATATTATTATTGATGTCTAGTTATAATATGAAGCGCTTTTCTCAGTTTGTTACACTAGTATTATTATTGATGGGCTGTCTGAGTGATTCCATTTATTTCAATTCAAAAAACTATTCGTAAGTTTTACTTGTTTTACAAATATCGTTATTGTAAATCAGGTTAAAAAAAATATTGAACTGTTTCACATGGTCTACATTAAAATTGAACTTGCACAAGTTCTTAACCGTGTGAATGTATAAATTTGGAATTTTGTGCATGGTCAGTGCTTGGCGTCCTCTCTGACAATCTGAGGTGCAAATCACCATTAATATTTTATCTGTACAATTTTACTCATGGAATATTATTTCTGCAATCCAATGCAACTTTAGAGCAGTTGAACATTAAAAATCCAATATGTGAAGCACTCCTATTTTTTACAAAAAAACTCTGTTTTCATAGTCATAACATTCAATTCTTTACTATGTTATATGTATTGACTATGTTATTGAGAATGGCATATTATGTAAGTTTGGTTTGCTATGTTATTTTTCTAGGCAGAATCCTGAATAGATTTTCAAAAGATCTTGGACAGTGTGATGAGATTTTGCCATTCTTCATTTATGACTTGGTGCAGGTTAGACGAATAATTTGATTGATAATTAGTCCGGATTTACATAATTATTTAAATATGTTGCTATGGAAGGAACAGAACAATTTCCGAGTATAATGTAAAGTTGATTACATTAGCAGAATGTAAGTTAATTGCTCTATCCTTAGTGCAAGTCAATGCTAGTGTTACCAAAATGTTAATTTGTTTTAAATACTGTATGTGGATGAAATATCTACATGATCAAGTGCTACCTAGCGATTTAATACATAATTCAGTTTCTTTAATCGAGTTTTTTGGATCACAATTGAATATTATGCATATTCATCACTTTTTCATAACATATACATTATTATTTGCGGCTAAAACCTATTGGTTGTTGAATGTTACAGAGTATGCTATTGGTTGTTGGATGTTACAGAGCATGCTATTGATTGTTAACTGTTACAAAGCATGCTATTGGTGGTTGTTGAATGTTACAGAGCATGCTATTGGTTGTTGGATGTTACAGAGCATGCTATTGGTGCTGGGTGTCATACTCGTGGTGGGCATCATCAATCCTTGGGTCTTCATTCCAACGGTTCCACTCTTCGGATTCTTTGTATATCTCAGATACTACTTCCTGAAAACATCTCGAAGCCTGAAAAGAATCGAAGCAATCTGTAAGTTGAGTTTGTATCAAGGGTGTCGTTAAGGTAATATGGGGGATATACCCTTCATCTTCAATGTATTTTTCATTCCAATGTTGTGTAATATATCCCAGTCTTTGATTATTATCGCCCCCACACTCCCCATATCAGAAATGAATAATATTAAAAGAGCTAGTTTGAGACTTCCACTGAAGCTGATTACGGGACACGGGTATATATATATTCAGGTGCATTCATATGAAAGAACTCCCGAGAGTTGCAGCTGGGATTTCGCTCTGAACCCTGCTGTATGACGCTGAACGAAATCCCTAATCGAATTTTTCGGACGCTTCGGCACCCGTTTCAGAACGATGTTGCTCCCACTCTTTAAATGTATAATCAAAGGCCTTGATTCGATAGTTATTGTAGTTGTTGATTACTTAATTGTCATTTCTAGCACTTTTCATGAATTCTCTCGTTCTATGAATGATGCTATATGTATTACTACACTGTTGTTTTGTGAATTCAAATAGTAACAAATCAGCTGGACACTTGTAACATGCCAATAAATTGGCAAGCTTTATATTGTATTCATACAGATCAGATTTTATTTAAAGGCTAGTAGGTAGGTGTGAGGCGATGCTGCCAAGTTAACTCGATGACCCAGTCGGTAGTGATCCAGCTTCACAATCAAAAGTTGCAAGTTCAACATCTGCGTCTAAAACTATCTTACTCCGAGACTGAAAAGAAGTACCAAAAGTTGTGCAATTTACTTCTACCGAATTTTACCCCTAGACGTTCAGTTAATTTTCAATGCATTTAGTATGTTTGAAAGTAAGGAACTCTGATTTTGTTTGTTTTTTTATATTAATTATTTAATTTATTTATTTATTTAATTAATTAATGCATATATTATTACCCTTGCCTGTGGTGATGTGTTTCAGCAAAGAGTCCAGTGTTCTCTCACGTAAGTGCCACAGTTCTCGGCCTGCAGACGATTCGTGCGTACAGAGCACAGCCGATCTTCATCCAGGAGTACAATATGCACCAGGACTCAAACACCGCTGCTGGGTACCTCTACCTCGTCACCAGCCGGTGGTTCGCCGTCCGCTTGGAACTCATCTGCGCCTTCTTCATCACAGCCGTCTCCATTGCGTGCATACTGGCTGCTCAGAGTCAGTGGTGCTTTGTCATACTCATTTGGATAGGAAGTAAATATGTGACGCAAAACTCTGTCCATGAGTGGAGTTTGGTTTCAGTGCTTGTGGCCAAATTTTTATTTGGGGCTGATTTCTCCGAGATTAATCCTGAGATGTGGGACAGGAGTCAATTTCAAAATATTAACATGTAAATTGTAAATAAATTGTGGGAGCTAAGCTCTTCCAAACCAAAACAAATGATGACGAATCGACGATGATGATGATGTAGCTTAGCCCCTTCTTATACTCTGATAAACTCTACCTCTCTCAGTTACTAATTTGATGACGTCTCCTCTTGCAGAGATAAATATGATGGTCTGACCTATACTCAATAATTATTTCGTATATATCGCGCCAGAGATTCATAAAGAGATTCATGTGGACAAAATGTTTTTAGGAAGAAAGAGGTCATAACAAGAATAATATAATATCAGGTTTAAGAATGTGTTGTTCTAACTTTACATTACTTGTCATCTGTTGCCTGTTGTTAACATACTGTAGTTTCTCTTTCATTTTGCTACAGTGAGTATAGAAATATATTTTATATGTATCATTTATGTTTATATTTTTTGTGTCAGTTCTGACTTTATTCAACATTTGTGAATTCAGGTCTCAACAGTGGGTTGGTTGGTTTGAGTTTGAACTACGCTATCACGATGATGGCGCTCTTCCAGTGGGCCGTCAGACAAAGCACAGAAGTGGAGAGTAACGTACGTATGCTACAAGTCTCTAAGATTAACATTTCCAACAACAATAAATCTAGATAAATGTTGCTCATATTTATTAATAGTTTCAGATCGTGTGTTTGAAATTCTGGCAGTTTGAAGTAGGCTACAGGAATAATTCATTAACGTGATACTCGAAAATCGTTTCATAACAACCAATCCAAATTCAGTGAGGTTGGGCCGTTTCTCCTGCAAGTTTCCTTTCTATCCACTTTGGTCCAGAGTTCAGAAAAGTCAAGATATTTAGTCATTTCATGGTTTACAAGGGTAACAATATTACAGACGATTTGTCAGCATTTGCAGTGCAAATGTGGAAATTGCTGTCCAGAGTGCTTGAGCTTGGCTAGGTTTGGAAAGATACACTCTGCCACATGTGCACACTTTTTTCTGTACACACTTTTACCTGTACACACTTTTACCTGTACACACTTTTACATGTGCGCACTTTTACCTGTACACACTTTTACCTGTACACACTTTTACCTGTACACACTTTTACCTGTACACACTTTTACCTGTACACACTTTTACACGTACAGATGGTGAGCGTTGAGAGAATAGTAGAATACTCAAAGTTGGCTCCGGAAGCAGAGTGGGAGACGAGTGATCGGACCGTGCAGCTTCGTGATTGGCCGAGTCGCGGAGAGATCATCGGAGTCAATGTGGAGCTCAAGTACTCGGCCGATGCATCGCCGGTTCTTCACAATCTCAACTTTCACATCATGCCAGGGGAGAAGGTTTGTGTGCTGTGATGCGCCATCTGTGACGTGACATCTGTGACATGAATGACTTCTGTGACATGATATCTGTGATATCTGTGACATGACTTCTGTGACATGACATCTGGGACATGACATCTGTGACATGACTTCTGTGACATGACATCTGTGACATGACATCTGTGACATGACTTCTGGGACATGACATCTGTGACATGACATCTGTGACATGACATCTGGGACATGACATCTGGGACATGACGTCTGTGGCATGACATCTGTGACATGACATCTGGGACATGACATCTGTGGCATGACATCTGTGGCCTGACATTTGTGGCTGACATCAGTGATATGACTTTGTGTGGGGTGTTAAAATAATTTACACTTACCCTTAAAGTCAACCTTTGTGTGTGTAATTCTGTGCACATTGTGAATTCTGCTAAATTCACAATGTGCTTATCATACAGAATACATCAGAAAGTGTCAAACATTTGTTTTAGTAAAATGTGCTGTATGGAACTTGTTGTCTTAACGAATGTGCATATAAGATTTGTTATCTTGGTAAACATCTAAATTAGATTAATGTTTTCTTGATGATTATTGTTTTGTGGTGGATGTGTTGTTTTTCTAAAGTAAAGTCTCAAGGATAATGCAAAATATGTCTGTGCTATTTGTTTTCAAAGTGCTGGATGAATTCAGTATTTTGTCAACATAGGATGCAAGCAGGTGATGTACTGTCTTCATTCTGCTACTTAAGTTGTGACATGGTATTCCACTTCCTTTCTATTATTCAGCTATCTTTCACAGTTTTATGTTTTGCAATTCAGGTTCAGTATAGTAAAAGAGATTGAATGATTCGTTCAGATTTAATTATTAAGACGAGAATGTTTTCTTCCATGTAGATTGGTATTGTTGGAAGAACTGGAGCTGGCAAGAGCTCCCTCATCTCGATGCTCTTCCGCCTGGTCGAACCGACTGGCCAGATTCTCATTGACAACATCGACATCCTCAAACTTGGCCTGCAT
>JAQFYQ010002159.1:0-12076 GCA_034694885.1 Buchholzia appendiculata
CACCACCACCACCCACCACCACCACCACCATCATCATCATCATCATCATCACTAATGGGACAACACGTCCCAGTAACTGTTTAGGGATTGGGGACGTGTCCCAGTAATGCCTGTGGGATCTAGGACAATGGATCTTAGATTTATTTTTGTTGGACAAACCGAAGCATTTGCTACTTATTTGTATACAATTTTCAGCTTCTTTTACACAGTGCAAACAGAATCAAGTGTTTGTAACGAGTTTTCAAGTTTCAATCCGAATAGCTTTCCTATGCAAAGATAGAAAATCAGTTTGTATTGTTAGCTTCACAAACTTTTATCTGTGATGCACAGAGAAACGCTAAGAAGTTTGCACTCTCTATGGAGTGCCCGTTGCCTTGACATTGTTGCACATTAAAATAATGAAAACTGTTTGAACATGATGCTTCTGTTTATTCAGACTCATTATGTGACACATACTATCTGCATGCTTTGCTCAACTCTCTGCTACACTAATGCAATGCACACTAATCCGCATACAGCATGCTTTGCTCACCTCTCTGCTATCAATAATGTTATGCACGCTAATCCGCATACAGCCAGTGATGTAGTCCTTGGCCTAGATGCCTTGCCTCAAGGCTGCCTTTAGGCCCTTTACTGCCTTGCCTTGGCCAATTTTCCAAATGCCTTGCCTTGCCCTAGACAAAAAATTCATTGACTGCATAATTTCATGCCTTGATGCTAACTTGCGGCACTTTACTGCCTTGCCTTATTTTCCAAATGCCTTGTCTTGAGAAAAATGCCTTGACTACATCACTGCATACAGCATGCTTTGCTCATCTCTCCACTATCACTAATGATAGAAGTTGAATGCAACAGGTTACGCAAAGAAAGAATTTAATTTGTACATAGGACAACAGCAACAATACTACCACAATGATATATCATACAATAAAGGCCTACCTCGTCTAGATGTGCCTCAGCTAGGATACTCTACATTAATGTACGTACATATAAATGAGTAAATACAGTGAAGAGGTACATAGTAGTGCTAATATAGGATAAGTACATGGGCATGCATGTCTAGTTACACTAGATTTTAGTTTACATAAATTACATTACATATTTATAGTTTATACTACATTTTAGACAGACTTATTAATTCATGTCGCCAACACTGCTAACTCAGTACAAAGTCTCGTTAAGCAATTAACTTCAATAACCGCAAGCTGCAAATCTGTACACTCAATCCAGACATTTCAACCCGATTACGTGACCAACATCACTTCTCATCATAAGAATCTGCAATATGAAGTTCTAGTTATGTAGCTGGCTGGATAAAACCATTAAAGCCTGTGTTACACTCAACATCATTAAACCAGTTGTTTGAATCTGCAGGATGGAGCTATAGTTGTGTAGATGGATAAAACCAATCAAGCCGGTGTTACTCTCAACATCACTAAACTAGTTGCTGCTTCAAAAGACTACTACCACATTCATAAGCTATTAAGTAGACATAATGTAATTCCAACAAGCTGCTAAACTCAGTTCCAGCCCTAAAATAGAGCGCAGACAGGCGATGGCAAGCTAACAAGACTGACTACCTGTAGGTCCTGTATGTGTACGATACGTGCTTCGTCTTACAACTACTGTATACTATTATATCAATGCACAACCAATAGCAATAATAACGTAAAAATTTAAACACATCACTTGCACAATCTTAGCACGAACTTCCACTGGTGAATAAATTATTACTACAAGACCTAACGAGTTAACAACCTACACATGCAGACATAAAAACAATGAACAAATAACTATGCAAGTTGCCAACACTGCAGAAAACACTTTCAAATGTTCACCTTATCTGCCAGGGGGTCTCACCCTATCTCACCCTGAATACCCTATCGTAAATGGGTAGCTACAAGCGTAGCGACCTTATCCACATGGGGCAGTTGCATTTTCACAACTAAACTAACTTATGAGGAGTCAAATAAACAGAAATTTAGCAACCTATATGTACCGGTAATCACACACTCGCAAACTTCTGTGATCTATTCTATCTGAATCCGGATATTCTCTCACACTCACACACAGACAGACAAGCACACACGCAAGCTCAGACAAACACACACACAAACAGGCAGGCACACACACACGCACACAAGTTTACCTATCATCTCACATAATTCGTGTACACAGAGCTGCTGCCACTATGACTTGCATCCTGTTCTCGGCACAAAGTAAATTTGATGACTAGCAACACTTGCAAGCATTCACTGACTAGATAGACTGTTTCCGCCCCAACAGTATTACAAAGTGAAAGAGAATAAAGCAGTGAGGGAGCATCCACAGCTGCGCAGTTAAATACACACGTTTTAACAGCCAACAAAGCTCTGTGTTCAACCTATTACTTTCATAATTACAAAATAACAATAGTTTTGATCTTCACAAACATCATTAGGTTCACTTTCATAAAGACGTTGATGAACTGCGCACAGCATATGCACGAGAGACATCATCAATACTTCGTTAATTTCTTCATAGCCATTATCCAGATCATTTAATAGTTCACTTCTCAACACGATACCATTACTACAGTGTACTCAGCCGACTGCTTGTTGTCGTCACTTTTAAAAACCTGCAGGGCCAACGAAACAGGAGATGTTGGTACATTGATAAAGTGCAACAGAACAGCCTCACACACATCAACTAATAGCATGCAGCCGCATTCAAGAGAGACATACAAATATGTACACAATTAACTAAGTTCAAGAGGTACGGCTAACAATAACGGACGAGCGACTGCCGACTAACTACTGCGATAGAAACGAATAAACTGCCTCCGCGTAGACTGCAGCACACGATAAGAACAAGACGTCGATGTGATGCACAATTGACAAACAAGTTAAACGGGGGATGTAAATACTTTGTCAGAAATATCGCCTAGGAATGTAATTAAAATAAGTACTCCGAACATAGTCAGTATAAACTAAAATCTGTATCATATAGCAAAGTGACTTTTAAAGTCAAGAAAAGCAAACTGTAATTTGCATTTAAGAACTTGAAAGACAAACTCTTTTCAACGAACTGAATCAACGATAGAATTGACGAGTCTTGAATCGGAAAATCGTCATAAAGAAAAGCAAATCACAAAGGACAAACTTAAATTTTCCAGATGACAAACACAATTTGAAACATACCACCGACAAGAGAATGCACGAACGAACGCATACCACTAAAGAAACGCACACAGAATGCAAAATATCTATTGATAAATATCATAGGTTAAGCAACATGGCTACAGATGAACATTAGCCTACACGTACGAGTAGTGAAGCAAATCATGATAAGTTACGCGTCACAATTTCATATCCACTTAACGACGACACGCTGGAACACGCAATCGATAGCCATGTTGAGAGATTGATGTCTGCAATCAAAGGTCCCAAACCGACCCTGAAGACCACTACCTGTATTAGGTGAATTAATTCAATCAAATGTCCCAAACCGACCCTGAAGACCACTACCTGTATTAGGTGAATTAATTCAATCAAACTATACCAGATCTACCGATAGAGTACAGCAGAAATCGTAGCTGTGAAATAACTGTAAAATTTCTAACGGGGAGATGCGAATGAACCAGGGTTTATGCGCGTGACTGTATTAAACAAATAGCTTAATTGACATCAGATCAATAGGCAGGGTTTCTAATTAGGCTTCAGATGTAAATTAAAATGTAACATAACCCCCCCCCACACCAAAAACAGGAGAGTACAAACTACTGGTGAATGAAGTTTCTTCAGCAATCCTGTCCGCATTGTCTAACATATTACTCTAACAGAGTCGAGCACTACTAGCAATGAGAAACTGTAACAACTCAGCTAACAACCATACACGCCAACAAGCTTTCGGTCGGAGAGTAATTGCAACGTTTTCCTTAACGAATAACAAGCGCAGATTGTGCTTACGTTCAGATCCTCAATGATGCTTAGGCATTACGTACCCAGGTCACTCACACAACGTCGGAAGCATATCCACACAGTGAGAGATAAATATACAAACATTTCGCAGTGTCTATTGTCTTCTGTCAGTTATGAGCCTAACACGGCAACACGTGTCAGCAAGTCCAACAGCAGCCAGCTAAGCGTGTGATTGGCCGGGGGGGAAGGGTGATGCCCCGTCCTGGGCCCAGACCCTAGCCCTGCGGTGGTCTCTTGCTGGTTGCAATGTTTTCACTCACTGGCTCACTGGGAGGAGGAGGAATGTACTGTGGCTGCGGGGTTGCGCTCATTCTGCAATAACACAAAACAACGTTCAACAGAGAGTAAACAATGAGTCATCAATCATCAGTCAATCAATTCAACAGTGAGTCATCAATCATCAGTCAATCAATTCAACAATGAGTCATCAATCATCAGTCAATCAACAGTGAGTCATCAATCAACAGTCAATCAACAGTGAGTCATCAATCATCAGTCAATCAATAGAGAGTCATCAATCATCAGTCAATCAACAGTGAGTCATCAATCATCAGTCAATCAACAGTGAGTCATCAATCATCAGTCAATCAACAGTGAGTCATCAATCAACAGCCAATCAACAGCGAGTCATCAATCATCAGTCAATCAACTCAACAGCGAGTCATCAATCATCAATCAATCAACAGCGAGTCATCAATCATCAGTCAATCAACAGTGAGTCATCAATCATCAGTCAATCAACAGTGAGTCATCAATCATTAGTCAATCAACAGTGAGTCATCAATCATCAGTCAATCAAAAGCGAATCATCAATCATCAGTCAATCAACAGTGAGTGATCAATCATCAGTCAATCAACTCAACAGTGAGTGATCAATCATCAGTCAATCAATTTTAAAGACAACAGAATGCAATCAAGAAAACATTCAACAATGAAACAATTGGTAAACCTAGAACACTAAACTTAAATTCATAAAACTAGACCATCAGACAAGACAACCGTTGCCCGATAGGGGGAACAACAAGTTACAATAGAAGCAATAGATGCCTGATAGAGGCCACACTGCAGTTTCCTAATAGAGGCAACACTGTAGTTGTCTGATAGAGGCAACACTGCAGTTGTCTGATAGAGGCAACACTGCAGTTGTCTGATAGAGGCAACACTGCAGTTGCCTGATAGAGGCAACACAGCAGTTGTCTGATCGAGACAAGCGTTGCCAGATCAAGCAACACTAGTCACCTGATAAAGGCAAGCATTGTCAGATAAAGGCAACCGAAGGCAACCTTTTTAAGGCAACCATTGGCTATTGAGTCAAGAGTTGCCTGAGAGCAACAGTTACCTGACAATGGTAACTGTTGATTGTGCCTTCAACCTTCATGATGTCATTATTACTATTTGCCTACTAATCAAATATAACAACTGATAAAAATTAATCAGTATTGTTGTGAATAAATCATCGCATTACTAGTAAAATTGTAGACATTATGCATTCACAATACCAGGCTAATAATAATGCCTCTTATCTTGAAGCAATTTGCAGTCTGCATTGTAAGACATTGTATTAGAATTGTGGTAAATGTAGTGTGTCTGACATTGCTTATAGCTTAAAATACTTAAATAATTCTAACACATCTATTTTCACAAATTACTAAGCATTACTTACTTGTTATATATCCAGGCTGCAAAATACAAGCAATCACAAAATATTAGAACGAGAGCACAAAAACATGAAAAATACTAATCCATTCTAATTTGACAAGCCAATAAATTATCTACACATTTAACATCGAAGTAGAAGATCATATATGTATCAATATTTGTACTACTGATGTACATTGACAGTTCAAATTATACAAGATATAAAATGCAGCACAATAGTATAATACACAAGTTGCAGTAATCAACTAAATAAGCAGCGTGCTGATTTATTGACATTACGACCTTATATTTAATATTCTGTTGACACCAAGGGTAACAATTTTTAAATGTTTAAGTTAACATCCGTTCTGCGATTACTTCATCAATATATCCTACACATTTCTGTACCTACATACACAAATGTGTCGGCAGGTAGAGGAAAAACATATATAGCCACTACCTCTTTCAGTTTTTAGGGCCTATATTTATTTTCACGGAATTGCAGCATTACACCAATTGGATCACAGCTGATTTTTTTACATGGAATACAATGTTGCACCCTAATAATTCCATTACTCTCTAGGAAATACAATATTGCACCCTAATAATTCCATTACTCTCTAGGAAATTGCAAGCAAACAAGTCAAGCGGAAAAACTAATTCGTACGAACCAAAAACCATAGAATGCAACAACTGAATGAGACTTGCACTGCACGACAGATATCTTGTGCATGATGAGCACGATGAAGGAAGAGCATCATCAAAGCATTTCCTACTCTGTACACAACACCGACAACACATAACAACAGAAACTCAACAGAATGAAACCCAAAACAGAAACAAATACATTTATAAAGAATGTTGACAAGTAATCTCATAACAGAAAAAATTCAAATAAAATAAAACCAACATGTTAATTAGGAAATTAAATTGAAACATGAAATATAATCTTCGGTACAGAAAAGACTCTGAATACTAGTAGAAGAAAATGTTTGCGAGCAAAAAACTAATAACAAACGTTATTACTACGAATGCTGATTTCAACACTAGTACATTCAAATAGATCAAACTCAAAAAGGTGGAGAAGTTCTAAACTAGTAATGTTGGAAGACCTTGACGTTGAACTTGGCTATGTTACTAGAGCACCTTATGAGAAGCCAAACACTCAAATTGGTCATCAACATGCATGACAAAATTAACATGTATGTTAATTAACATGTATGTTAATTTCGCAATCAAGGTGCTGTGACTAATTCCTTCCTTAGACATTGTGAATGAATTTATGAAATTTTTATAAACACTTTATTGCTTTACACTTCTTTTCACAAATGGTTTTTATCTTTTTCTGTTGTCAAAAAATTCTGTTATGGATAAATAAAATAAAGTTTATAGGATCTGTATACAAAGAGAAAAGATCTGGCTATTGATAGCATTGATTTAAAATAGTATTAACAACTTAAAAGTATGCTAATATTCAAAATAGTCAAAATCTAAAAACATATTTATTAAGTAACACTCAATTAAATTTATTATTAACACAACATTTAAATCAATACAATTTATAAGTTATAAGTGAAAAAGTTCAAACAAAATAAATTTAACAAAAACAAAACACAATGTAAAGAATGTGCACAACACAATTTGAATGAAAACAGTTCTAAATCATAAACGATATAAAATACAATAATAAACGACATAACTAACAGAACAGATGGCGCCACATGTTACACCCATGCTGGACAACATCTACCACTAATACTGATATATATCATGCAGTTTACAGTGATTCAGAGTACTCAAAATACGGAACAAAATTATCGTGCAAGTCTACAAAATTGCACCTCTATACATGTTTTGCACAAATTACAGAATAACTTTTCTCTATCGTCATTTTTTATCTACGAAAGCCATGATCATTCTTTCTGTGTCAAATTTGTTTGCATACCACTCAAATGCAGAGTGGAACCAAGCCAAATTGGAACATTTCCTAGATTAATGTGTTATTACCCCCTTTTAAAATATAGGAATGCTTTAAACTATACATTTAGCAAAAATTTAAGTATCAAATTACAGCAATTTATTGTAAAATTAAATAAATAATAAACACTGGTATGCAACAAAAATGATACCTAATCCTGAATTTAAGTTTGACACTTGTCTAACTCGACCCCAGGCCCAAATGGACTCCCAGGCCCAACCCACTGAACTTGTGACCCGAACTGTGGTCACAAAAAATCCCACCCGATGCGACCACAAAAATTCTGACTCGATCCAACCTATTGATTTGGTGAGCAGTGGCACATAATTGAATATAATGTACTATATTTTTGAGTTAAATATTGATTGAGTTTTACATAAAGTTGTGAATCGCACACTATACGCATTCTTCCGCTCCCGCACTCACTCACTCACGCTACTCACCGATAAGTATAATGACAATGACTCCTACCACACCGCCGATTACAAGCATCATCTGCATACAAAGAATATTCAACATTACTATTCAATGAACATAACACATCATCATATAATGCAATAACTGTTAATATTTTATTAATATTAATTTCTGTAACAGGATCAAATAATTAAAATTTAATTAGAGTATTGAACTGTTTCATCATTAATGTGCTACATTTAAAGGCTTAGAAAGAGATAATTATTTAAAGTAATATGGATATGGTTCTTAAACTAAGTCGTATGAATGAAGTCATCATCATTACATACGCTCAGTCAGGTTCGGCATGACAATATGCTTACTATGTTCTCTACTCGCTTCACGACATGGATAAGCATTATGATTTAAGTAAGCTCATTCGACCATCAATCTTTGCTCATTAAATAATACAAAAGCAATATGTCAATAACAAAATATTATCCTGGCACAGTTGAGGCACAATGACCAATACCAGAACAACTACGTTGTAATTAAATCGATCGCGCTTCAATGCTAAGCAGGACTGTATCAGCTACAATTCGCATGCTCTATCTAAACTTCCGAGTTTTGGTTTTTACACAGTGCAAAGATCAAGGAGCAACTAGTCCGACCACTAATATATCGACTATACCTGTTAATGGAAAAGTTATTCCAGTCAAGAAGTCAGCAAATGATAAAAAAACTTAAACTTATTGTGTATTGCTAAATTGTACTTTATGTAAACTTTTAAAAATTGATAGTATGCCTGATAAGCACAGTCCAAAAGTTTTTCGTTACAAACAGAAATAATATACAAATACAGTCTACGGAATATAAGAATGTTTATTGTTTAACTTTGAATACATTATAAGCCACATAAAGTCATATATTTTAGCATAATGGGTCAGGAAAGAGGTCGAGCCAGAAGAAGCAAGACTTGGAATAAACATGTACGATCCGATACAAAGCAAGTGTGATCAAAGGTTGCATATGTCGATGATTTGTGGAAAAGAGTCACTGTTGAAAACACCCAACCGTTGCCATCAAGGAGAGACGAGCGTTTATTGATAATTATGATGATAGATTTAATTGATAATTATGATGATGAATGTAATTGATAATGATGACGGACACATGATGAAGTTATTTCTATAGGCTGCATGCGTTACCTTCATATTCTTCCACCAGAACTTTCTCTTCAGCTTGCCAGCACTTGCTTCAAACTGACTAGCTCCAGCTTGCAGTGCATCTGTAGTACACAGCAGTCAACTCAAGGGGTTTAGTCACAAGCATGTATTCTATAATTACCGATTACACTATCATTATTATTATATTATTATTATATACCTATTATTTATTATATAATCTCTTAGTTCAACAAACACCAGGAAACAATGCGTGCATCTTTCATTGTCTATGCACCTTAGCAAAGCACATGCATGAAACGCCACAAACATAATCCCTTACATGAAAGACTGCATTCAGTCAAGAGATACATTAATTGATAGTTTAGCCGAACACCAGATCCTCTTTCATATTGCTACTAGGTCCAGCATAAGCGAGAAACAAAAAGTAACTCATTTTTGTCTAGATTGTCCAAACATCACAAGAATTGTGCAATAACAACTGTACATACTCAGTTATAGTAAAGCACTTGAATTCATGTATACTGCAAAAAAAATCCCAAACCAAGCATGGTCAATGAACTAAGTCACTAGGCACAATGCATAAGATTTTGAATACTAAGTAATCTGTGCAAGTAGCATATCTCTATTCTGAGCCAGGTCATATATCAAAATACACAGAGGGGGAGGGGGACATGAAATGGGAGTTCGCATGCAGGAATAGTTGAACAACTCAAATCTAAAAATCCCACCCAAACGATTCAAGGTCATGCATGATCACTGATGCACTTAAGTGCAGTAAAACATTTTAATACATATAGGCAAACATTCCTAATTCTATCAAAATTCTGTCAATATTTGTGATTTGATAAGATGTTAAAGAATGACAGTAATTGGGCAAAGGCGTGCCAGTTTCTGAATGTTGAAGGGCACAAAGTCAAAGGCACAAGTAGAAAGAGTGGACAGAATGTGTGCTATCGAATATAATGAAATTAAAACTGAATGGTATTGATGAGGATGATCGTTATCTGTTAAGAGAGAAAGTGTCCATTGTTGAAGACGTCTAATCCTTTATGACAAGGACACACTGACATAAATTGCTGATAACGATGATGATGATGATGAAATCAGTACAACCTACCAGCTCTGTCGTCCAACTCTGATAGCTTCTGATCTCTTTCTAAGACTTTGTCCACGTTCAATCTCATGATATCCACGACCTGCACACAACATGTCGCAATGCAGCGATCAACGATAAAACATGCACCAAAACATCACATGCATTCATCCTAGCAATGGACATTTGTGTATACTTTATTCTAACCAGTTCTACTTAATAATACCATAATGTGAGAGATAATTAAGGTATCACCACATAATATTAATTAATAATGCAGCCATACAGACCACAAAGTTTAAGTTTTAACATGACATATGAAACAACCTAACCAGTCCTAAAAGCACAATTCAGCTCAATGGAACATAAATCATAACTAATAATAATCAAATACCTAACATAACTGTATGAAAATGAAAATCTATTAATTTAATTAAACATAATGAATGCCAAAATTAATCTCACACATGCAAAACCCAGTGTTACCGAATTTCAGCAGCAAACACTTGATAATAATCTCTATTTAGTAAATACCATTGTTGTATACCTCATCGACTTGAGCTTGAGTCTGTTGCAGTCTTTTGCTCTGCTGTGCAGGCTGTGGGGGACCCCCTGGTCCAGGCGCGGCTCCCGGACTACAATCAATACACGAGGGTGAAATGTCAGCATGAGAAATGAATCTGGAATATGCTGCAACTGTTGATTACAATGAACTCAACAAAATCAAAATGCAGCAATAAAGTATCGTTGTTACCTCCATCAATGACTACTGCTTTTGACTATTGCAGCAACAGTATAATTCTATTAAAATGTAGAAATGTTGCATAAATATTAAGGAAGTTGCCAAATATTGTTTATGTTATAAAATACTTACACGGGAGGGCCACCAGGTCCAGCTGCTGGTCGTGGAGGAGGCTGTGCCCTGTACAACAATGAAACATCATGCATCAAATGTCAATAAAACCAACTGTGTAATACTGCTGCTCAACAAGAATGTAATCAAATGAAGAATTTTATAACTTACATTGAATAAATTAATACCTGTGACAATACTGACGATGTAATAACATTGCCACATTTAGTGCTTCAGTACACAGAATGAGTAAATTTCAACAAGTAGAGTGGTCACAAATATGAATTTTACAAAACGTTATCACTTTCACAATTTACAGCTGACAAAACTTTCCATAAGAACAACCCTAGTCGCGAACTGAATTACCAAAAATCCAACCTTAAACCCTGACCATAGTCCGAACAGTTTTCCATGCAGTGCATGAAGTGCAGGTGAACGTAATGATAATTAAAACGCTTATGATAATGAAAACGAAAATTATGTTCGTCAAGCAGTCACCACAATTTCCAGCACCGGATTTCTTCACCAGATTTGGGTCGTTCCAGAGGGCTTACGACATAAGACTGTACAAACGCGAATAATACTTAAGTTGTATTTATGTAAACTGTCAGGAGCGACCAAATTGTGGTGATAAAAAATGTGATCATAGAAAATGTGGTTACAACTAGACCATCGTACGATGACGGGTGCAAAGCAGGCAAGCTGCGTATCAACTTCATGAAAAGTACATTATTATTTTTTCTATTCAGACAATAAAATTAGCAAATCAATTAAATTCAACGTAACTAAATTACTGCAGAAAATGTAATAAGTTGAGGTTGGAACGCTTATTATTATAGCCAATACAGCAAAAGTCTTACATTGTGAATAGGAAGAGGCTGACGCGTGTGCTTGAGCACTAGACACGGGCGGTAATTACTGACGTTGCTTGGGCACTAGACACGGGCGGTAATTACTGACGTTGCTTGGGCA
>JAQFYQ010002160.1:0-12076 GCA_034694885.1 Buchholzia appendiculata
AAGTATTGCAATACTTGACTGATAAAAGTATTGCAATACCAGTTGCAATACTGAGCCAAGAAAAGTATTGCAATACCATTGGCAATACTAAAAAAGTATTGCAATAAGTATTGCAATACTTTTATATTGCAATACTTAACAACCCTGACAATTTGTCTTGAGAGATGATAGAATTCACAATTTACCCATCAATTAGCTTTCTGTGCTTGACATATCGAGCTTCATGGCATCGGGCTGTAAAGCTTTGCTTTGGTCAAAATTAAAAATGTTATATGTGCATAAATGCCTGTAGATTTTGATCACTGTGAGCATGCTTCCTGAACAATTCCTTCCTGATTATGGAATGAAACATTTTGGTGACATCCAAGCCACGTTAATTAGCCATAGTTTTCTTTTTTCAACCCATTCAGATTCAGAGCCAAGAATTGATCCATGTTGGTTAAGATGATCCACCTGTCTCGGATTGCCCATAGAGTTACCTTCTGACTTCCATTAGTTAGTGTAACGCCTGTTGTAAATAATCCCATTATGGACATGATGATAATTATTGAAAACAATGACTATGATGATTTGTTGCATCATTGGCGCCTTAAAAAGTGGTGTTTGTTTGTTATGCAACGCAGGCTTCTGGAGTATCCGTAAACCAGGAATGTGTCACGGCTTTCAATGATATCAAGTTGGGTCACAAGTTTCGGTATATCGTCTACGCCCTGACTCCCGATCTCAAAGAAATCCGGGTGCTGAAGGCCACCGCCCCTAGTTAGTATAATATTTTATGAATTTGTAATTAGATGAATATCAGTTGTATATTTTAAATTGATCGATGAGACAAATATAGATAGATTTTAGACCAGGGCGATCGATGGCTGATTTGTTTGTACTAATTTGATATGTGTTACTGGATTAAATTGTATTTTTAAATATAATTTAATTATTATAAACGTATCAGAGAGATAAATTATGAAGATTCTAGATTCGGCTCATATGATACAATAATACAATATTGTTGTTAACCATTTTTCTATATCGGTGCAATAAATATCCTAGTGTCGCCATGAATGTTAATCTTTAGCTTGATGGTAGTTCAGTAAGATCCTATAGTTGCTAATTATGTAGAAATTGACTTCACAAATAAATAGTTATGACATTGATATTGGGTTTATATAAATTGGTATAAATTGTTATAAATCATTGGTGTACAATGGAAGTTGTATTTGAGTAAACTGTAGGCTAGAGGCAGTATAGTTTAAACTGTCGACTAGAGACTGTTGGCAGAATGGTTTTGGCTTGGGGAGAGGGGGGGTTCGTGAAAGATTTCCTTCACGTTTATTTATCTGCCGGTGTGCTCAGGTGCGACGTTTGACAATTTTGTCGAAGAACTCAAGGAAGCGGAAGACAAGCGGGAATGCCGCTACGGGATCTTTGATGCGCAGTATAAGCTGAAGGACGGACAGAACCGAACCAAACTCGTCTTCTTTCTCTGGTTAGTCATCTTCTTGTCTTTATTCTACGTTTTAGTTTATATTTTGTATTATCGTATGTTGTAGTTTATGCTGCATAGTATTGTACGTTGTAGTTTAAGCGGTGTAGTATTAAACATTATCAGTTATCGAATTTAGCAGTGCGGAAGTGCGAAGAAATGTTTTGCATGATGATATACTGTAATCGTTCGCTAGTGATGAATCCTTGAGCCTGTGTTGTTGTGCAATATGTGCTAAAAGATACTTTCAAGTTTTAATTTGCAAGAATTTCGTCTTGTGAACACTGATCCTCATAGATGCTTCAACATGTGCCAATTGAATTGAGTCTACTTGCTAGTTCTAATTATTGTGAGCATAGATGCACGTTGGAACATATAATGAGGATGAGAATAAACAAAATGGAATTAGTCTGTCATAGATCTTATTTTTATCCAGCTTCATCACTCTAATCAGCTGCATTTTGTTACATAAATTCTAGCTCGACAGTGATTTTATTGTTTACAGTATAAGATTAGTTGACTATTATTAGATACCTGTTAATATTCAGACAGTTACGTTGTGATTCCGATAAATTCCAAAATATTCTACATGTGGAATTTTTTGTGCATTAATTTTTGCCACATATTGTTGTAAAATTGTTCTCTGTAACAATTTTCAATTTAAATTCTGATTGTCAATGACTATTGTACATTTTTTGTACATTTTTAATGGTGATCTTGAACTCTGCAGTGGTTATCTATTAAGCATTATTGATATGTATATTTTCTTCACATCAATTTAGCTAAAGTGGCACAAAACTAGATTTATTGCAGTTTTTGTTAAAATGTTGTCCGTGTGAATGTTGTTTAGGAGCCCGGAGAACGCGACGGTGAAGCAGAAGATGGTTTACACAAGCAGCAAGGACGCTCTCAAGAGGGCGCTCGTCGGCGTCGGCAAGGAGATCCAGGCGACGGATTACGGCGAGCTCTCATGGGAAGCCGTCATGGAAGCCCTTCTCAGGAATGAAGTAGCCGGCTAATTGCTTCGTCGTCATCATCGTTACAATCACTGGTTGTTTTTCTCTGGAGGCGGGAGGAGGACGGGGGGAGGTTATAGTTGCCATGTCTCTTCAAACTGATGATGAAGGGTGTGTGGTCATATAGTCTCGATCCCTGCTAGAGAGTTTGTTGCTATTAGGTATAAACAAAGATGTTTTGTATGTTAGGAGGTCATATACGTGTTTGTGCGAGTTTGTTTCTTCATCATGAGTTTATTTGTTATTAAATCTCGTCAGTTCTGGCTGCAATGAAAACTGTTATTATAACCGATGACTTAATACTCTAATATCGTGCTATGTAATTGTTTTTCATGCATGCAAAAGACATTTGAAATAAGTGCCCCGCTGTTAAATTATATCTCGGTATGTTGCACCTTTATCCCATCATAATGGACAGGATATTGTGAAACGTAGCATGATGAATTCCCTTATTTGTTGATCATATATAGGCTTGCAGAGTTATGTGTCACTAAGACCTACCTACCTACTAGCCTGTAATTTGTCATACTTTAAGATTGCATAGTTAACCTATGTAACAATAATCTTTGATGAGGTCACTTGAGTTAAAAAAGTGAGTTTGTATAGATTACAATTTCATTAATTATTATTTGTAGATTAAATAATGTTTCTTGTTTATCTGTTTTCAATCATGTCCTTATTTATGATTCACCTGTAGCACAGATACAATTTGCATTTATGCTTCTATGTTATTATGCGTTAGTTTGCATATCAAATTTTCTCGGCCTAATTGCTACTGTGTCATATCAGTTATATAGGTTGGATAACAGATTCGATACTTTATTCTAGTCGCATTATCAAGTGTGTGGCAGCTGTGGCTACATTGTGCTGCACGCAAGAGTAATGCAATAGTGATATATGCCACTACATCAAGTCGAGGATTGTAAGAATTCATTCTTCTTCTAGTCATAACCTAGTCAACAGCGAACAGCTAGTCATAGCTTATCATCATCATTATCAACAACATTTATTATCAGTTTCAACATTTATTAGGCCTACCATGACACATGTATTCATGAGCCGTGTTTGTGTACAGAAATAATGTGTACTTTGTTTAGCTGATATAATTAGGGACTGATTTGCAATTTTAAAAAGTATATAATCAGTCCAATAATTTTGAAGTTTGAACTAATATTGATAATTTGATACTGTAAAGTCTGTAATTTATAGATGTGTGATGAGTATCATGACATAAAATTCCTATTACTAATTGTTATACTTTCTTTAGATAGACAAGGCTATACGAGTGTCTCTAGTCCATCTCAGTGAAATCAGCTGTCTGGTATTTTTTGCGACTTGTAAAGCATTTATTAGTGCTGTCCCATTGACCATGAATGTGCAGGGGTAGTAATGGAATCGGGATAGTTTTCTAAATCTGTCGTAAAATTATGTGCTGATCTGAATGCAGCAATGATTAAACATGTTCGTATGTGCGATTACCTTTTTGTTACTGATGGTCTTTGATATTTATACATATCGGGGGTCTTGCGTGTTTCATTAAAACTAATTTGCATTCATTTGTTTGTGGCCATGTGTGTGCGTTACGTTAGTTGCTGTAAGATGTCTGACGTAGCTATCAACTCTGAATTTTCTTCCATGTGGATGACAAAGTATTGTTGGGAAAGCCACTTGACTGTTTGATTCCTCAAGCCAAATACAGCTATGTCATACACACTCCTGCGATTGTTGATTAAATTAAGCTTACTCTCCCACATTAACACTATTGTACCGAAGAAGGAGATGGTTTTGAAAAACAACTTTGACGTCAAACGATGATGATCTTGTGTAAACAAACAGATTTCCAGATCGCATATATCTGAATTGAATGCATGATGCTTTTATCATCACAACTTGTCGCTGAGGCAGCCTGAATAATGAACAGTGCTCAGCATAGCTGCTATTAAAGGTTGCACCGTGATGTCTCACAGGAGAGACGAACAAGCAAAGGTCATTGAGGTCTTCTGAGGGCACGCAAGGTGTGAGTGTAAGCTCAAAGTTCTGGTATAAACATAAGCTACAATTGTTCAATTATTAGGTTTTTTCACTGTAGACTACATTCATGCAATTCGTTCTCTGCATCCATCTATAACATAATTCTGTTTCTAGAATACCAAATCTATGGCATCTTGTGTCACGTGTGACTTTGTGATCTTTAACAACGATGTTAGATTTCTCCTTGGATAGAATTAGAATATTGAATGTACAGTAAAACAACAACAACAACAGTGACAAGACTGTTTTATTTATAAACTAATACGCAGCAGTCACGAGTATGTATCAACTATTAGCATCAAACGTAATGGATATAAAAATAAAGCAACAGCATTGACATAGTTAGGCATTAACTTACACACACACACACAGCTCACTCACTCTACAAGCAGAAATAAAGGAGATTCACTGTGTGGCTACACCACACCCCCGATATATACACTAACAAAAATTATGAAAATTAATCGCGTAAATTAATTTCAATTTAGATTACAAATTGGCAACATGATACTTCATGTTCAATAATTATCAAAAGTCATGGACGTTTTCTAGAAGGCAGCCGGGCACTGATTTGCTTCCACATCCCTTGGCCTGACTTGGTGATACGTTTACCTATCCGGAGCCATTACGATAGACAAACACAAGTTTATTAATTACCCTGCCTTTTACAACTAGTACTAACTTGCATTGCTTAAAAACAGGCTAAGTCTAACCCTTACTGACAAGGAAAGACTGATGGTAAATGATGATGATGATGAACAGGATGGAAGGAAATTTTTTTTTTGTTTGTATAAAAGTGGTCCTGAGTAATAATGCCATCTACTTAGTTACAACAGATTTGGCAGACAATGAATACCTATTGTTACGAGGAAATAAATTATCTCTGCTTCTCTTTATATTACGAAGAAAGTATGCGGGAAAAATAAAACAAATGTTTGGCACTAAATGAATGTGTAAAATTAGTACCAAATAGATATACAGTTTATTGTTGGCAAAACTTGATGTCGCGTTGGCTTACAAAGTGCAGAATAATCCCACTAGCATAATCCTAGCTGGTTGCATTAACAGTCAAGAAATCCCCTGCAGAACAAACAACCGGTATAGAAGAGTCATGTCAACACACGTTGGAGCGCTCATTAACTGGGCAATAAAACAAAAACAAACATAGTAACTCATAATAATAATAACTAGAAACTAAATTAACATCTCAAGCAAGTAGATGTAGAGTACTGTATCAAAACTAGATATCACACAATTACCTCACATCCCTTGTATCATGTCACACAATTACCTCACAATCCTTGTATCATATCAATTACCTCTCAATCCTTGTATCATATCACACAGTTACCTCAACCCTTTTATCATATCACACAGTTACCTCACAGCCCTTGCATCATATCACACAATTACCTCACAATCCTCGCATCAAACCATGCGGTTAGATAATTTTGTTTCATTATGCAAATAAATGTACAATTGGTCACCTAAATTAAATAATGGAAATAAAATTACGAGAATAAATTCATTACTAAGTCATAGTATCAAACTTTCTGATCAAACATGGTCATAAGTGGCCGTTCCATTGGACACAAAGATCCAGTTCTACACTAGGTAGACGTTTGGTTTACATGACCAAATGTACAGTGGTATCATTATGGATACCACTTACTCGATAAAACAATGTATCGGTCGGGGGAGAATATAAAATTGAGCGAAGCCGGGATAGTAACGCTTTCAACGAACGATACTATGTGTACGGCTAATGAATGAATATCAACTGGTAGAAGCCGGGCAAGAATGGATGGGCGGAATTGCGTAAAGCTGCATTATTCAGTCCGCGGACGGGGCTGCGTGGGGATGAGCGGGCAGGCGAAGGGTCCGGACAGAATTTGACGAAGCCGGGTTATTCAGCTAGTAGTGCAATAATTAATAGCCACAGCAATACAAATTTATTACTAATCTCAAAGTTTATCACACAGTTGTTACATTAAAATTATTATCACACGCTATACACAATGCCAATAAAAACTCAAAAATTCTCAGTTTACTTCATAACAACTCTATAAAACAAAACACTATCACATCACAAATGTAGAATACAAAAAGTCACCAGTTTCTCTAAAAACAAACAAGAAAAACAAACTAGCGAGAGAGATCTATGTCACACAAACTCATCTGTATATTTACAGCAAAACTCGATCGTTCGTAATCGAATCCCGTCCACCAATCGGATAACAGAATTTGTTCACAAGCAACCAATCGAACGATGATAGTACATTATGACAGTGAAGCATACAAGTCACACAATTACATCCGGTGGATCCCACACCCTACTGGCTTTCAGATGGCCGGGATTATATCCTGATCCCGAAGACGCCGCCCGTACGACAGCCCGAACCCGACGGGATCATTCGGCGCATAGCTGGCCCCGACGGACCTCCTCGCCCAATCATAGTCGCTCGGCATCGTCCGTGCGCCTCTCGGCAACTTTGTCTTCGGCGTCCGGTACTCCCTCTCGTACTCCGACATCCACTTGGCCGTTCCAGAACCGTCCGGGATATACGGCGCGTGCGATCCTCCTCGTTGCCATGGAATCGGGTTACCGTCTCCATCGGTTGTTATACCGTACTCGTTCGATGCGCCTCGATTGCGACCAGACGCAGTTCGGCCGGCGCTGGAAAGGACGTTGCTCCGAACTCCTTCGCCGTTGTACGACAGATTTTTCGACATGGAATTCCGTGACGCCTCGTTTCCTGCGACGTCGTGCAGACGTCGTCGGCTATCAGCGTTCTCGTGTTGTTGTTCCCTCAGACGGGTCTGAGCCCTGACGGCAGACGGGTGGACCTGCAATCAGCATCAAATCGCACCGTAACATAATCATTCATCTGTACTGTTGTTCATACCTTCAGTCTTTGAGATACTGCGCATACCGGTACAAATACTGTGTTGCAATAATTTTAGTTATTTATACCTGCAAACTTCAATTCAATATACATGTAGTTGCAAAAGCAAGACCAGCACAGTTATCTGTCATTATTCCATTTCAGACATGTGTCGAGATTTTACATCAATATTTCCATCTACAGTACAACAGTAAAATTATGAGGCACAACTTCCCCAAGGTGATCCACTTCTACATGAGTATACAATACACTATTATCTGAATGTGGTGAAGCAAAAAATTAATCTGTTGGACGCTCTTCTGACACTAAAACTATAACATGTTCATCTTCTTATCAAGTTCATCAGTAACAAGATGTATCTAATGTAATGTCAGATTCTTATGCAAAGTGATCACCAAAATTAATCATTTTAGTAATATTATTATAGCTCACATTAAAGAAATATATCGGCATAACTAGTACGCAGGGATTAATGTGCGATGACCTAACATGTGTAAAAGAGAATGATGTAATTCAACGATCCACAAAAGTTTTTTAGTAGTTACAATTACATAGACATCATTTGTCACATCTCAATAAAAATCATTGTATCATAAAATTATTCACATGATCTAGAAGTAACAAATCGCTGTTTGTCATCGATGTAGAGCAATGATATCTGCATCTACCGAATGGTTAAAACTACTAATTATGGCAACATTGGTGATGATCATCATGTAACTCTGATTAACTTTGACAATGAATATTGTAAGCGCTGCAAAGCTTACATCCTTAGAAGCGCGAACATTGTGAGTCTTCTTAATATTAACCTCCTTGGAATTGTTGCCGTTGCCATACGGGACGAACGGCCCGGGGTCTGCTCGGCTCTTGGATCTTCCAAGGCGGCTTGAAGCCGTGCGGCTTCTCCTGTTGCCATCAGCTGACCGGCTTGAACCTGAAGATGGCAAATATTCATGCAATGACAAATGATTATGTAACTATACCAGAGAAAATTAAATGACTGCAAGTAAATTTTCCGTAGTAACGTGTCAATTACAGCAAGCACATGTCCAGGACTCTACCAACACAAACAATTAAATAACTAAGTTTCTAAGCACTAGCGAGAATCGAAATGAGCATCGGGATGACCCGATGCTCATCTGGCCTAGTGGATCGGTGGTTGAAGTCATGTATAGTAATACGCAACAAAAATAACCATCGCCAGGACCAGTTTTCGGACAGAGCACTATCATCATCATCAAGCACCAATAAATAAACCTGTAATGTATCGAGGTGTAATTAAAACTAGAGACACCTTATCAGTGGTTATCGCCCAGACTGACATTGGTCGCAAGCAGCACAAGGATAATTAAAAAGGGTTGGACATCACCAGTATGTTCCCTTCTGAAATTAAAGGGAGCTGTTGTCATGAATACTTACATGGATTAAACTCAGTAGAGCATATCTGCTATGCATATTTCTAGTATATTTAAGACATCTTGGAGCTCAGCAATTCTACAGACAGAAGCCATTTCTGATGCCCACATTCCCAATGCCTGCCTAGACATGTCATGCACATGATGGAACATGGTGAGTCCATGGTAAAGCATGACACCCCTTGAAAAAGCCTGAAAACATGCAAGTAAATAGATTAGATTTAATGTTTCCAGGCATTTTCAATTAAATATTACTGTTAAATTAAATGGTAAATGAAATATTTTCAAGAGTAGCATTATCTAATAAGTCATTACATATAATCGGTCTCGTGTACAGTTGAAATATTTACCGGGATTATCGTCGTCATCGTAATGCAAGTAGATATCTCGTCCTCTCTTCCCTCCATCCTTTGCTCCACCGTTCCCTCCGAACACGTGCACGACCGATCCGTCGTCGCTCTCCGACCCTCCGACCCCTTCGTCCTCCGACCTGACCTCGCGACGATGCCTGTGATCGTTGCTATAGCGACCGCGACCCGGCGACGAGTAGCCGTTGTTTTCACGGTACATTCGGTTGAGCTTCTCGTGTTTGTACTTGCAGAGCGGCGTGTTGCGCCTCATGCTGAGGAACATCTCGTCACAGCTTAGGTCAGAGTCTGTGTCGTACCTAGAACCAATAGATACATTCATCTTATACTTAGCAACCAAAAGAAATATCTATATCATATCTAGAAACCAAGAGAAACATCCATGCCATACCCAGCAATCAATAAATATGCTCGTGTCATATCTAGCAAGAAACAAGTGCACCGCATCAGAAATTTCAAACGTTCTGTGGCATTAGGCCTATTACAGTAAATACAATAAAACATTTCATATAAAGTTTATACAACGATGAATTCATGTCGACTTGTGATTTGCAAGTACAATCATATGAACTTTTCTATAACATTGCAACTTATTATGGATTCTACATTTTTTCTTAATTACCAAAATTATCACCAAATTAAATGATCAAATTATTTTGAGAACAAAATCTAACAGCATCTTGATTACTAAGATCAATGTCTATGGATAACCTCTAAGGACAGAAAAAAACATTGGCAAATGACAGAAATATTCACAACTCGGTAGCGGATCACATAAACTGGTACAGCTCATCAAAAGCACATCTCAGTAAGCCAACGATCGGATGCCGTCACGAATATTAATTAATCATAAACATAAACATTAAGCGGGAAGGATCTTTGGCCACCCACCCATGCTCATCTGGCCTGGTTGGTCGGGGGTTAAGTCGTGCGTAGTAATACGTAAGACAAATAACCATCGCCAGGACCTGTCTTCGGACAGAGCACTATCATCATCATCATCATCATCAAACAATAAGCAGCCAATCATATCCTGCTTACCATTCCTCCTCGTCCCACTGAAATGGTTCACGGATATGACGCTGGAATCGACCTTTCTGGTGTACTCTGAAATCTAGGTTGTCCTGATAGTTTCTCCTGAAGACGTGATACTTCTTCTTCTCGTTGTTGTGACGGTATTCACGCTGGTACTCCGACTCGGTTTCTTTATTCAGACCTTGTTTCATTTTCAACTATTGATTTCTCACACCTACAGCATTCACATTACACATCTGACAATAAATAAATAGTAGAAAAATAAAGTTAACAGTAACTGTCATGCATATTAATAAGTAACAATTTAAACAATGTGAATTTGTAGCAATAGCACAAAAAAACTAAAAATGCAGTATTTCATTTTTTCAAAATTAATAAATAGGCTAAACAATTTCAAATTAATTAAATTAATTTAATATTTAAAATGTGTATCATTTATATTCAATATCATGCTTTAATAACTAACAGCATAACCTGCATTCAAAAAATAATGAATTAAATAAACTATACGTAATGTTATATACCCTCATTTAGTTAAAAATAAACTGCTAACTGGGAGGAAATGGATTTGTGCTGTGCATTATTCTCTCAACAGTCGCCGATGTTCGCCGAAGATATGCCTTGAGCAACACAGAGACACATACCGCACATCATTCATTTTCATTTCCAAACTGAGAACTTATGCATTATCAAATATATTTTAAGCATTTATGTTAACAAGCACTTGAATAAATCTTTTTGTCATGATTTAGAACTTAATTAAACATTTTAAGAACGAATATCGGTAGTCTGAGATAAAAAGTCTAGAGTACGAAGATCCTAGCAACCAATCTGATTCAATCAACAAAGCTAATCCAGCACCGTCATTGGATTTAATAGGACGTTTAAGAATTAGCGACTAAATTCTTGCGACCCAATCGAACAACCATATCGCGGTACCGTAGAGCTACCATACCAAAATCAAGCCACGATAATTAATCACTCATAGACAAACTTTTCAAACTGTCTACAACATTATTGCACATACGATAGTCAAGTTGTAAATGCCTATAAACAATATATTGCAATGATCCCAAACCTAGAATAAGAAAAATCAGTGTAAGAATGCAGTTATATAACCTAAATCCAAACACAGGCTGCAAAATAGCTCCTACTTTACAAATGTGTAGGAAGAAATAACAATTTGAACGGATGTCACCGGTGCTGCGCGTCCGGCACAAGTCCGAGCATGTTCCAAAACGCGCGCAAAATACACTGTGTATTCACAACTACGCATGGGAATATTGTAGAACCTGTAAAATATTAGCATACCTTATATAAAGTTGTACTTCAAAGGAGCTGCAACTGAAAGTTTCTATTTGGTTTTCTATATTGTAAGATACAGAATTGTGTAGAAGTGTGTAGTATGCTGAGTCGGACGGTAGAATTTGGTGGGATATGTTCGGTTTTCATAGAAACTGTAAACAAGCCGAATGAACTTTTGTTTACATTTCATTTGTAAGAAGAACGTATTAACAAAATCTGACCAATCATTATTGTGGTCTCTTTTATTACGATGGTCCACACCAATCAAATTAGTTCTTACAAGTGATGAAGTGCAAGAAACAGTGCTCTGCAAGGGTATTTAAATGCAGGATTTGCTGTTGTTGTTAACCTTTTTTTGTTTTTTTTTTCATTGGATTGTCTTTGTAGTAATTTATTTTATTACATCAGAAAACAAGAAAATATACAAATCCTTAACTAAACTTAATTTAAAATGTTCATTATAGTATATATATATATATATATATATATATATATATATATATATATATATAACAGTTCA
>JAQFYQ010002161.1:0-12071 GCA_034694885.1 Buchholzia appendiculata
TTGCCCAGGTTTGCTACCGAACACAATCAGTCGTTGCGGGGAGGCGAACCGTCTACCTCTTCGCTGCTAGACGAGCGGCGCTACCGACTGATCTATTCGGTCACTCCATACTTAATATACTTTACATTTTCCACCAAGATGCAGTTTTTTTATTTTATTAGTATCGACCGTTACTTTCCATTAGTTGCAAAATTTGTTGCATGGTTTTGTGTTTTAATGATGAAATTGTAATGTATGTATGCATAGTCGTATTGCAGGTGTGTATTGTTGCAAATCTTGAAATGTATGCATGTAATAGCATGAAAGAACGCACACTTGTCAATACTATAGTACCTGTATTGTTATGTTGTTTGTTAGATGGACTCACTGAGCAGCCTTGGACCCCTAGGTGCAGTCAATCCTGGCTCTATGTTGGGCGGCACTAATCCTAACGTTAGTGCCATGAACAGCGGCTACCAGTCTAGTCTGGTGTCCCTCGCAGGTGCCGTTAGTGGCGGTGCCCCAGGCTCACCGGCAAAGAGCTACTCGGCACTCGGTGGACCGTTAGGTGGTCCTCTGGGCGGGCCTCAGGGTCTTGGTCCAATGCAGCCAAGTCAACCTTACAGCAACATGCAAAATCTCACTTCTCAATTTCAAGGTAGATCTTTTTCTAAATATAATCTTTTTACTATTGAATAGAGCAACAACTAGGACCTGTCTTCGCCAGGACCTGTCTTTGGACAGAGCACTATCATCATCATTAGAGCAACAAACACGTCAGGTTCAACAGATCTTTATACTAGAAACTAAGTACACTGCAGTAAAATAGCTGTCCAGTATTATACTATATTTATTTATGCCATGTAACAGTTATCTTTGTCTCATCTACCTGAGGTGTTGCACTGTGTATTTTATGAATAGAACCTGCTGCTGTTTTGAAATTTGTTAGTACTGGGCAAATATTACAGCAAATATTTGCTGTTGTTATTCTGGATCCAAATATTGCTTTGTTTTAATGTATCATATAGGCTTGAATGTGTTTGTGTGTGTGTGTTTGTACTTTTGATTGTATGTGTGGGTACTTGAATATATATTTATATACTGCTATAAATATTTAAGTTCTTCATTGTGTGTGTGTGTGTGTGTATGGGTGTGTTCAGTATTTCTGGCGTGATGGTGAGTTGTTTACTTAAGCTTCTGTACAATGTTACACTAGGTCTGAACCTGCACTCTGGGCTGGGATCTGGTCTGCCCAGCAGCTTGGGCTCCGGTCTCCCCGGAGGGTTGGGCTCATCTCTACCCGGTGGACTCGGGCCCGGACTGGGTACGCTCGGCGGTGGTCTAGTTTCAGGATTGGGACAAAATCTCGGTCCAAGCCTAGGTGGTACGGGAGGAATGGGACAGGGTATCGGGACGGGACTTGGGACGGGATTCAGCACAAGTCTTGCAGGTGGAATGAGTCTGGGCCGTGGTGGAGCACCGAGTGTCGGGGCACCAACCCTTGGTGCATTGAGTACACAAGCTGCACTGGGTCAGCAGCAGCGAGTGGATGGCATGAGAAGAAGTAAGACTTGTCTGCACTTGTCTACACTTGTCTATGCTTGTCTATTACTTGTCTACACTTGTCTACACTTTTCTACATTTGTCTATGCTTGTCTACGCTTGTATACACTTTTCTACATTGTCTACACTTGTCTACGCTTGTCTACACTTTTCTACACTGTCTACACTTGTCTATGCTTGTCTACGCTTCTGTCTGCCTTGTCTACACTTGTCTTTGCTTGTCTATACCTTGTATACAGTTGTCTACAGTTGTCTACACCTTGTCTATACCTTGTATACAGTTGTGTACTTCTTTGTCAAAGAAGTTCTTCTTTCGACACTTCTTTGTCTGATTCATGTAAATTTCCTTGTCCCTTGTTATTGATTGATTGATTGATTTATTGATTGATTGATCAGTGTGTTTGGTGGGGGCATATTGATTATTAGATCTATTGATCATTCATTGTACTAATGCAATAGATTGTTCACCATTCACTATTGATTGTGTGCAAGAAATTGTATGTTAATGTTAGGAAAAACTGTTTTCTAGTTTTACTTGTGCAAAGTTGGTGCTAGCATTTTAATATTTGGTTTTAGCTGTACCATGTTATGTTAGTTATTGTTTTGAATTAACCTTGAAAGATCAGATGCCTGACCAGGACAAGGCATGAAGTAGGTGTTGGGAAGGTCGTCCTGTTGGAAAATCTTGGTTTCATGATGTTCACACATAGCACTCTGAGCTTTCTCAACTTTGAGCAGTCAGTTTGAGTTCAGTCAGCAACATCACCATCGTGATTTGCTCTCATATCTAATTCATGCCAACAGGCATTGATGCTCAATTGTTCTCTTGCAACCCAAGGTCCGCATGTATTGGACCGCTCTAGATTATCTAGTTTAGTGTGTTGAGTTGTTTGATTGTGAAACTTTCCGTCTAGCATCGGTCGTTGTATCCTGCCCACTAACAAATGTGGATGGTTGACTCTATACTTCATCCGCTGAGCCTGCACTGTGGACTTGCTGATTGACTATCTTTTCGAGGCAAATGAAATAAATAGTAAATGAAATAAATACGCAAATGAATGCATATTTATGAAAATATAAAAAATGGTAAATATTGTATTTTAGTATTTAACTAGTTATGTATGATCGAAGTAATTATTCATATTGTTGTTTTTTTTCAGCCAATCAAGCGAGTGAGCTTACGAACATCTTCCCGACACAGAATGCCGGTGTTTCGTTCTCGAAGGACGTGGAAGACGAAGCGAATTCTTACTTCCAGCGCATCTACAACAGTTCGACCAACTCGCCTCACCCGGCCATCACTATAGAACAGACACTCGAGATGCTCAAGAAGTTCAAGGATTCTTCTGATGACAGGGAACGGGTAACTACCGTGCTACTATGTACATCATTATGTAGATCAGTTGATCAGCAACTAACGGGTGACTACCGTCCTAATATGTAGATCATTATATCATTAGATCAGCAATTAACGAGTGACTACCATGCTACTATGTATATCATTATTTCATTGGATCAGCAACTAACGGGTGACTACCATGCTACTATATAGATCAGTAGATCAGCCGCCAACGAGTGACTACCATGCTACTATGTAGATCATTAGATCAGCATCTAACGGGTGACTACCGTGCTACCATGTAGATCATTATGTAGATCAGTTGATCAGCATCTAACGGGTGACTACAGTGTTACTATGTAGATCATTATGTCATTAGATCAGTGAAGGAAGGGGTCTATGCGTGTTTGCAGTGAAGTCTGGTACTAGTTCGACCAATGAGAGTTGATGAATGTGTCAGAAATGTTCTTTCTGGATTTAGTGTTCTCATCTCGTACCACTTTATTTGTCAGTGGCCAGTTAATGCGTGAGAGGGTTCAAGATTTTAGGTTTGTTTATCATTGAATTGTTATTGGTGACGAATTACTGCTGATAGTTGCTGGTTACATGCATAGGATATTTGTGCTACGATTATCTCTGTTCACTTTATAGGATATGTTCCAATGTGTTTTATCTCTGTTCACTGCGTAGGATATGTTCAAATGTGTTTTATATCTGTTCACCTTGTAGGATATGATCAAATGTGTTTTATCTCTGTTCACCGTGTAGGATGTGTTCAAATGTGTCTTATCTCTGTTCACCGTGTAGGATATGTTCAAATGTGTTTTATCTCTGTTCACTGTGTAGGATGTGTTCAAATGTGTTTTATCTCTGTTCACCGTCTAGGATATATTCAAATGTGTTTTATCTCTGTTCACTGTCTAGGATGTGTTCCAGTGCATGCTGCGTAATCTATTCGAGGAATATCGATTCTTTCCGCAGTATCCCGACAAGGAACTGCAGACGACGGCGATACTGTTCGGAGGCATTATTGAGAACGGTCTTGTCACGTGAGTAAATCTCTTCAATGGTTTTGTTATTGTTTTTTTTAGTGCTTCCATTTATGACAGTTCTATGATGTGATGCTGGGATTTATGACAGTTCTGTGATTTGATGCATTTAAACAAGCCCACCGTTTTGCTGTGCGTGAGTGACAGGACAGCTAATGAGATTCGTGGTTGCCAGGATTGGTATCAGGTCTTGTATTCCTTGTCATTTGGAGTGTCATATAGATTGTGTCATCTGTACGGTATGTCATATAGAGTATGTCGTATTTATGGTAAGTTGTGTAGAATATGTCATGCATAGTGTGTCGTGTAGAGCATGTATAGTATGTCGTGTAGAGTATGTCGTGTATAGAGTAGCATAGAGTAGGCCTATGTTAAGTATATAGTATGTCGTATAGAGTATGTCGTGTATAGAGTAGGTCTATGTCATGTATACGGTATGTCGTGTACAGTATGTCATTAGTCTGTTTGTGGATTAGATATCTGGCTCTCGGAGTTGCTCTGCGCTATATACTGGAAGCACTCAAGAAACCACAGAATAGCAAGATGTACATTTTCGGCCTCACGGCACTCGACAGATGTAAAACCAAGTAAGTGTTTTCAACTGTCTGAGAAATTAATTAGGCTACTTGGTATTAGCTATTTTAATTAATATATATGGTGGTTGGAAGAAGTAGCAAAAGTAGCAGCAGATACACAACAGCAGCAACTGCCGAGGCAGCAGCTGATTGCAGTATTTGATTAGTTAGATCGAGTGAAATTCTGAGTTTCTGTTTAGTGTGCACCAGCAGTATGTGTTTGAGTTCTTTCACAATGCCACAAATCTCTTGGAGATTCAGATTAGAAATGTTAGCTGTAATTATTTATGATTCAATTGTTTTATTTTATTGTTTTGTTCATACTTGTTTTTACTTCGTATGATGAATTTCTGTTGAGATATAGATCAGTTACACTGATTTCTGCAGGGTCGGACTTGGGTGTATCTTGTTTCATGTATTGTGTGTGTGTGTGTAAATTAGTCATATTGTTAAATTGTTAGTATTGATGAAAGTGTGTCCACTGTTTTGTTATAGATTAAAGGAGCGTCTACACTATCGTCAGTTATTATTATGAATTATGTGTTATAGGTTAAAGGAGTATCCACAGTATTGTCAGTTCTTGGCATCCATTCCTCACTTTTCTGATTTTCCTGCGGTTCTCAAAGAGGTAACTTACTCTTTATGTCTCTATCTATTTCTGTCTGTCTCTTTCTTTCTTTCACTCGCTCATTATCTTTTTATTGAGTGCAAGCATCATGATATTTATGTCAAGATATTATTTTTCAACAATGATGTACATATTTAATTAATGCATGCAGGCGAAGTCAAATAGTGCCTTGTTCAATGTGAAACGGCAAAACAGGAAGTCATAATTAATGAGCTGGTAATATATAAAATGATTTGATGATGATGATGATAGTGCTCTGTCCAAAGACAGGTCCTGGCGATGGTTATTTGTCTTGCGTATTCCTACGCATGACTTAACCACCGATCTACTAGACCAGATGAGCACGGGTGTTCGGCCAAAAAACCTTCCCGTACAGGCAATGGAATGTTAGCAATTTGCCCAGGTTTGCTACTGAACACAATCAGTCGTTGCAAGGAGGCGAACCCCCTACCTCTTCACTACAAGGCGTGCACACTAGCGACTGACCTATTCGGTCACTCCAAAGTGATTTGAGTTGAGTAGAATTGATGCATTGAACGATGCTGTTGAGTTGGCAGCCAAGCTCATAGCTCTCTGTGTCTGTGCAGTACATCCATTGATTTAATGCTACAGATTATTTAGTGAGATTTTGCTTGTCAACTTGTTCAGATTGTTTACAACACTTTGTGTTGACTAACTGTTCAGCAGACCATTAGTTAAGTATTGTCCATTGCTTGTTGAGCTTAGACTGGCACCCATGGAATGTTGTTTGTAGCAACCTATGGTGAATTGTTACATGGTCATTTATATCATTGCTGTGTGCTGTTAACCATATAGTCCTACTACATGCTAGATATGATGTCATGTGGCTCACGGAATTTGTCGTTTATTGCAAAGGTTCTTTATGCTGTCGGGGGAAAGTGACTTGGGTAGATTCTAATTGTACGTATGATGTATTGTGTTTGCGTGCTTGTGAATCGCAGTACATAGAATACGGGTCAAGGTCGCAGGAAGTTCCAAGCACTCTCCGTGCACCGACCACGACTTCCGTCCCGCCGATCACGACGGCATCGGTTGCTGTTACCGTGACAACCATCACTGTTTCTACGGTAACGTCAACGTCGGCAACAACGACGTCGCACGGAGCCATCTCGCGGCCGGCCACTTCTGGTGCGGCTCCTACAAGGGTTCGTACACTTGATTCTCTTTGGCTAGGGGTATAGTGATTAATAAATAGCAATGTGTGTATACAATTGTTATGAACACTCTCTAGCGTTCTGTCTATGCTAAGAAGAATACCTGCCGAGCCAAGTGTGCAACTTGATACAAGGTCTTTTCAATTAATCTCTTTTTACTGTCGGTGCATGGACATTTGATTTGTATGATCTTCATTTGCAACCAGTTACATTGGAAAATATATTGAGTCTACCAAAAATAGATATAAATCCTTTAAAAGTGCACATAAGCATAAACACTAGGAGCAGTTTTTGCGCACGAGGATATCTAAAAGAAATCATGTAAGCCTGATGAGTTATACATGTTCATTATCATGTGTTAATTAATAAGGATGAATGATATTAATCATTCATAATTTGTGATGAATGACTAATACTTATCAGATTGTATTGATACATGGCTTAGTTGCTGTAGTTTGAATAGTTACGTTTCTGTAGGTTTTCAATGATAATAATAGCATGTTTTTAAAATGTCATTTTTTGAAAATACTGTTTGATTGATTTTCCTGCAGCCTTCGATAGCGCATGCGACAAACATAGACACGCTGCTTGCAAACAAGGAAGGAACGGATGGAATAGCCGTTCCGACCGAGGCCATGCAGGACAAAGTCTTCTTCATCTTCAACAATCTCTCACTGGCAAACATGGAGCAGAAGGTAAACACTATTCATATTACTAGTCTAATGTTGTGCATCATCACTACAACGACAGTGCAGCTGAATGTTAAAAATTAACACCTGCGAGTGGGAGTAATTTAGACACGCTTCAAGCTTAGTTTAGTTGATAGCTTAGCGATATGCATTGTTGTCATCATCATCATTGCATTGTATAATTAGAAACTATTGTGACAAGTTGTTGTTGTTGTTGTTGTCATAGTTGTTGTTGTTGCTTGTTGATGTTGTTGTTGCTGTTGTTGTTGCTTGTTATTGTTGCTTGTTGTTGTTGATGATGTTGCTGTTGTTGTTGTAGGCTGTAGAACTAATGGACTGTATAGGAGAGGACTACTATGGCTGGGTGGCACAGTACCTTGTGATGAAGCGTGCCAGCATAGAACACAATTTCCATATTCTCTACGCCAACTTCATCGACCACCTCAAGTCTTTGGAACTCATCAAGCTCGTCATCAAGGAGACTTTCAGGAACATCAAGGTTCAACTCTTTCCTCACATTCACGTGCAGCTCATAGCCGATAAGTTGTGTAGATGGCCTCTAATCTGATAACCTGTAGGTGGAGTGTGTCAGTTAGCCTGTTGGCTGATAGTCTGTATTATGCACTGTATGTAGATGCCTTTAGGTTGCTAGCCTGTACTTTGAAAGCCTGTAGGTATATAGCATGTGGTTTGATGGCATGTGGGTAGATAACCTTGATGGGGAGCCTGTAGGTAGATAGCCTGTAGGTAGGTAGCCTGTAGGTAGATAGCCTGTAGGTAGGTAACCTGTAGGTAGCTAGCCTGTAGGTATATAGCCTGTAGGTAGGTATCCTGTAGGTAGATAGCTTGTGGGTAGAGAGTCTGTAGGTAGATATCGTATTCCAGTAGATTGTAAAAGGAACATGTTACAGTTGTTTTATCATCATCACGTGTCATTTTCTAAATGAAGGTCGACTACTCTGGATTTCCATGTTTTTCAATCTTCCGCTGTTCGCTTTACCATCTCGTATGTCGCTAGTTGTGTCCAACCTATTATATTATCTGTCCAAAGTTGTTTAGTATGTGCTATATTTGCTAGGTGTGCTGTATGTGCTATGTGGCAGGTTCTACTGCGAAGTGACAAGGGTATAGCTAATTTCTCTGACCGTACTCTACTGAAGAATCTCGGTCACTGGCTGGGCATGCTGACTCTGGCAAAGAACAAGCCTATCTTGTACGTTGACATCGACCTCAAGTCTCTCATCTACGAGGCGTACCACAAGGGCGCGCAGGAACTGCTCTATGTCGTGCCATTTGTAGCCAAGGTCATTGAGTCGGCGGTCAAGAGCAAGGTGAGATCCTATCTTCTCTATACTCTGGTACCTTGATTATATGTGTGTGATGCTTGATAGGTAAAATTGTATAGGCTGAATTTATTTAAGCAATGGCTGACAAATTGCTTAACGCCAAACAGTTCTATTTTACAGGGTAAAGTGTGTGTGGCCACAAGTTGAAGTGTAGATAGTGCACAAGAATTATTGAACTGTGACTTCTAAATGATTTGTGTTTGCGAGTAATATTGCACTGGTCGACTTGCATTTACTTGTAACTGAATACGTTCATCCAGTCACAGAACTTGGAAATATTTTGAAAAATAATTGGAGTCTATTAAGAACAATAGGAAGTCACTTCTCAATAATTTGCTACTGGCACAGACAGTTGCAATTCATTTTTTTGTAGGTATTAAAAGCAATGAGTGTGATGTTTAAAGGGTGTCTACTCGGATACACTTGGAAGTTAGCGTCTTGCCTGAATTGTTGCATCACTTGTCCAGTCAGGCATCGCAATTGGGTTGAATTTGCTGAGCATGGTTTCTCGCATTTAACTAAATACAGTAATATTAACACCAAATTGCGTATTAGCTCATTAATATTGTTTAATTGCATTTCTTTGAGTTGACGCTATGGGATGCATACTGCTGGTGGATGACTAGTTTACGTCTGCTGGACAACTTTCCATTAGTATGAAGACGATGAAGATTTGATGATATCAGTGTGCCTGTCTACATTAACTTTGCACTATTGTGTCTTGAGTCTTTTTGTGATTCGATCATGCCACAAGTAAATCAAGAAATGTTCTCTAGATTTCATGTTTAGATTTAGTTGATTGTGATATCAAAACTTTGGTTAAAAACAATACTTGTAAGTAATGCTACCGAATGAACTGTGTCTGTACTGTGTGCGTGACAGGTATTCAAACCTCCGAATCCTTGGACGATGGGTATCATGCATGTACTTGGAGAATTACACAGAGAACAGGAGATCAAGCTGAACCTGAAGTTTGAGATAGAAGTACTCTGCAAGTACCTTAGCATTGATGTCAATGTAAGATCATTTATTTACTCTCTGTTTACTTCTCATTTTCCTCTGAGATTTATATCATGATAATATTCTCATGTAGAGAATCTTTTGTTACTCTCAAGTTTGAATCTGTTGATAAGGATAAGTATGATAAGATTAGTTTAAGAACTTTAATCTGGGATAGGTAGTAGTATAGGTAGTGTTACTTGTAGTACATTCAAATTGTGATAGTCTCATTTGCAGAGATAATAATCATTTAAATGATACGCCTTTTAAATTGATGGTTATTTTGTTTTTATAGTTTTCTAGGTCGGGTCGAATGCACGAGCATTCGTAATTACTTTAAGTACATGTATTAAGATGATGATGATAGTGCTCTGTCCGAAGACAGGTCCTGGCGATGGTTATTTGTCATTGTCTCAATCAGTCGTTGCAGGGAGGCGAACCTCTTCACTGCGAAGCTTGAACGCTAACGACTAACCTTCTCCCAACTGTTATAAGGATTTATGTATCCTAAGTACTGCTTGTACTGATATAAGGATCTATGTAGTCCATGTGCTTCTTGTACTGATATAAGTATTTATGTAGTCCATGGTCTGTTTTGTACTTGTAGGAATTGACGGAGACGCTTTATCTGAAGGATATTTCACGCAATGACAAGATTGAACATCAGCTGTTGATGTCAAACTCCTCGTCTGCTGCTGCGAGCAGCGTGGCAGGGGGCAAGCTCAAAGAATCGGCTACCCCTCAACCGGAGGAGCCGTTGCAGATCAACATGCCGACTCCGACCAGTGCAATCCTGGCTCAGCCGCCGCCAGGCGTGGCTAATGTAGCCGCAGCAGCCGCTGTGGTTGCATCCCCAGGGATAGCCGGCGGAGGCGGTGTTCAGCAACAGCAGCAGCCTCAGTTTGCGTACAACGACATCAATATCATGTCTCCTAATGGTCTTGCACAGCACATCAGTATCAATGAACAGGTATCATGTCTCCTAATGGTCTTGCACATCAGTATCAATATACAGGAATCATTACCGGCATTGATACAAGCTACGTTTCACAAGTCATGTTTGCTTGCCATATCCTGTACATGTAAAATTGCATGTTTAAAACAACCATGTATTTGGATATATTGGAGATAGGCAATGTTTATCTGTTGTCCTATGTCGTCACAATGTATTTCATCAGATTTGAATCTAATTTAGCTTTAATGTTACGGATTGATTTGTGACCGAATAGGTCAGTCGTTAGCGTTCACACCTCGCAGTGAAGAGGTAGAGGGTTCGTCTCCCTGCAACGACTGATTGTATTCAGTAGCAAGCCTGGGCAAATTGTTAACGCACCATTGCCTTTACGGGAAGGACCTTTTACCGCCCACCCGTGTTCATCTGGTCTAGTGGATCGGTGGTAAAGTAATGCGTAGGAATACGCAAGACAAATAGCAATTGAAAGGACCTGTCTTCGGACAGAGTACTATCATTATCATCATTGATTTGTATGCCGGTAATATTTGAAGAGTGAAGGCATTGGTCTAATTACGTAATTTCAGTTGTAGCACATTGTTTTGCTGGCTTGTTTAAATGCTTTACTGTTTCTGTATGAGAGTGGGAAAGGACTTGAATCAAGCTGGCAGAAAAAGACCGTATAGAAAAATAAAATAAAATATGTAAGAACAAAAGTATAAGAGATAGTTGAGAAGAGGAGAGGAGGGAAGGGTAAGACGGAGTTAGGGGAGAGGGAAAGAGAGAATGGAAAGGGAGTGTGTGGATGACTGAGGAGAGAATGGAAAGAGAGAGTTGGGGGAGGACAAAGGAGCGTAGGGAAAGAGATGGGTAGAGGAGTGAAGTGAAAGAGGGAATAAGAGAGTGAGAGGAGCGGAGAGAAGGGAAAGAGGGAGCGAGTGGGGAGAGGAGGGAAAGTGAAGGAGGGAAAGGAGAGAAGGAGAAGAGGCAGTGGAGAGGAGAGAAGGGAATGTGTTAGTGGACGGAATAGGAGTGAAGGGAAAGAGGGAGTGAGTGGATCGGAGGAGAGAAGGGAAGGAGATTAGAGGGGAGAGAAGGGAATTAAGAGTTATTGGACGGAAGAGGAGTGAAGGGAAAGAGAGAGTTGGGGAGAAGAGGGGAGAGGAGAGAAGGGAATGGGAGAGTTGGGGAAGGAGAGGGGAGAGAATGGAAAGAGAGTGAGTGGAGGGGAGGAGAGAAGGGAAGGGAAAGAGGGAGTTTGTGGAGAGGGAGGAGCTAAAGGAAAGAGTAAGTGGGTGGAAGGAAGAGGAGAAGGGAATAAGAGTAGTGGGAGGGGAGAGGAGCGAAGGGAAAGAGAGAGCGAGTGGAAGGGAGAGGAGAGAAGGAAATGAGAGAGTGCATCATAAACGGGAAAAGTTGCAATGTAGCAATTATTGAATTGATTAGAACTTGTAGTAAGTAGACTGATAGTTTACACTGCGTGCTTCTGTACAGAAGTAGTGACAATATATCAATGACTGTTGTCAGAACTACTTGTATCTGGTGTGCATGCATTTTGTGAAAGTGAGATTTATTGTGTGATTGTGTTTAAACGGCGTGAGGTATGTGATTAAACATGTGAAACATGTGCTGTGCTAATGGTTTACATTGTGTGAAGTTTACAAATTTAAATAGTGTGAAATGTGTATTGTGTAAAGTGGTGTGAAATGTGTGTTGTTATGTGAATTGCACTAGATTCCACTGCTGCAAGCTCATCCACAGCTGAAGGCGTTCATCA
>JAQFYQ010002162.1:0-12071 GCA_034694885.1 Buchholzia appendiculata
CAGATCCTAACATGGAAACCTGTCTGACAGGTTGAACAAGTCTCAGATGGAAGTCTAATGTAAAACGTCGACGATGATGATGATGAAGATGACGTTTGTGCTACCAAAAATGTCTTACTTCCACCATATCGATGACGTGTTTGTTAATGGTGTCCGGATCTGGCGGACTGATTCCCGACACCCAGTCCGCAAACATGACGGGCTTCAGGGAACTCGGCGGCTGAAAACATATCACGAAGAGTACTGCACACATTCTGATCACATTTTAATTAATTTATTAAGGTTATTTTGCTCTGGCAAGATATAATTTTGATTCAACCTAATATAATATGCAAGAAATTAATTTAATTAATTAATTCCACTATAAATTGAATTTACTTTTAATTTTCTGTTGAATTAGATCACCTTTCAAGGGGCAATGTCGACTGATATTTGTTTGGATCACAACAGTGGATCTTACAATTTAGACTTGCAATCACTTCCATGACATCACAAGTTTGTAGAGTTTGGATGCTAAGGGCCTGCATGAAGGCAGAGTATAATTAATGACAATATCTAGGAGTTCTAGGTTGATGGCGTGCAAGTTTGTGTGATGTTTCCACAAAAGCCATCGTACAGCAACACAAGAAAACAATATCTAGCTGATGTGATATCAAGAAGAGAACAATATCTAGCTGATATGACATTGAGAAGTCCACTTGAAGTCGGGCACACGTTCATTGTTATCATGTTTACAATCTCTTTCGCTTTGTATCAACCATGAAAATACCACGCAGTACTAAAACCAGCAAAATAACGCGGTAACATTTGTTATGAAAGCACCGACTACAGATGAATCAGCGCACCAGGAAATTCCTCGGCGACAGTCACGTGGTGAGAAAGACAAGTCCTAGAATTTGCGTGCATGTGTGACTGCATGCTTTGCGGGTGTTCTGTCTGTCAGCTGTATGGGGAAGTGTGACTGTATGGTGTGTAGGCGTTCTGTCAGCTGTATGGGGAAGTGTGACGCAGTTTCAACAAATACACTGCACATCAGCAAGCTAAGGTAGAATCAAAGGTCCGGCTATGTTCCACACAGCATACGTTCATCTCCATGGTAACAAGCGTTCTTACCCAAATCCGGTTGTGTAATTGATTTAGTCCCAGAATAGAGACAAAGTTCAACTTTTAGCTAAAGACAAAGTTCTGCTTTTAGATATGACTCGTGAAGCAAAGCCTCAGGACTCGGCAGTGGCGGAGCCAGGTCTGTGCATCCCGGGTGAACCGTTAACTATTCCCCCTACAGTAATTGACCAAATTGATTAGATTTTTTCTTGTTAAACATATCAGCAGGTTGATTGAATCTCCCATCGATAATGAACTGATGACGTTTTGTGCTGTTTTCTGTCTAATTATGGATTGTTATTGATTCTCGCTTTGCTGTTCACTGCTTTGCTTGTTCACTGCTTTGCTTGTTCACTGCTTTGCTTGTTCACTGCTTTGCTTGTTCACTGCTTTGCTTGTTCACAACGTCGTGGTTCTGTTCTAATAACGACTCTATATCTTCTGATTAAAGAAAAGCTTTTGCAGAATTTGACACAAAGCATTTGATGATTATACGATGCCATCAAAATATAAGAACATTTTTGACCAGTTTTGAATGACGCCTGAATTATTTTGAATGTGAATGCATACATGAATATAATAAGTAATTTGGGAAAGAGGCGACAAATTGTGAATCTACCCCACCCCCCCACACACACACACACAAATCTTACTATCAGGGGCTAAGAAGTAATTCTTCAGAAAAAAATAATATGTGACGTTATTTAACGGTACATTGCTGTTAGCTCAAATATACAGTACGTGTTAAAGGAAGCAATTTTTTTTCTTTTTCGATGAAAAATGTTGGGAATGAAGTTGTATATGCTTGAACCCATCTTAATATCTCAATTATGGTTGTGTTTTCGCATTCCTTGCACCATAAAGATCGGTCCAAAGTCTTCCACAACATAACGTTTTTTTATATGTATAGCTACGATATTACTAGCAGTGCAGGAGAATGCTAAATTTATAAACTTTGGTTTCAGTATATGATGGTCTAAATTTTCAGATTTCTCTAATAGCGGTTGACACAATTGTTCAAATTTAGCATTTAATTTTCAAATAGAAATTGCTCATGGGAGGCTCCCCTCCTTAAGCTTTACCATGATAACCCCCCCCCCATCTCTTAGGCTTATTCAGAGTTAACGTGAGAATTTTTTTGCATGCACTACACCCAAACCCCACGACTGAGTAGACCTTAAACTTATGTGGGGGTCGCTGATAATTCAAACCAAACAGGGCATACATTCTCCCCAGTTCATGCTTGTAAGGGGAGAACGTGAGGGGGGGGAGGGTGGTCACTAATCAAGATAGAAAATTTACGTCTTATGAAAACAATAAATCTGCGCAACCAATAATTCGAATCAACAAAACCAGGAAAATGCCAACACTCCATCAACCATGGTGATTAAAGCTCCTAGAAGAATGTCATAGAAAACGTGTGAAACATCTTAACAAGCTCGCTACAGTAGAACCATGTAAAGTTATCGGTTATACAATTAGAAACTCACAGAATATTGGTAAAATTGAGTTGGCGAATAGGCCTACGATTAGAAGAGTCGAAACTTCTGGAAATAATAAGCTTGGAATTACCATATCTGGGTAATTCAGTGACTTGGTAATTCCGACAAGCACATTAACATATTATATCCACCGACGCACACTTGACTCGTGATTTATCCAACCTCGAGTTGCGCTGATATTTATTGCTGATTTGTTTGTATAATAAATGCAAGTGTTGAAGTGCTGAACTTTGTAATGATAATAGCAGCCTGCTTTGATAAAAATAAAATTGTCTAATCTCTTTAACAAAATGATGACTCATATGTGAGTCATCAATTACATGCTAATTGCTAATATTACCAGGGGCCAATCAATTTGGCAGGTGCGACCATAACAAAAGTAAAACAATTTCTTCTTTCAACTGAATCTGAAATGAACCGAAATCTTGTTTTTGTTGTTTGCTATTTTAGATGTGCTGCTTCAAATCTTCAGCTCAAATCGATCTGCATCATACTGTCCACATTGTCAGAATCAAACCGATCATCCGATGTCTCTTCCGTTCAGTCTAAACTATTCATTATTGTAATAGCTTGTAAACAAAACTCTCATTTAAATCTGTTGATCATTTCTGAGAGATTCTCTCCAACAGATTAACGAAGCGAGTCTCGTATATTTCACTGCTGTTTCTATCAAGTATAGCAAACATGCTAATGTTATGTTCGACCAGTGGCGGATGCAAGATTTACAAACAGGGAAAAATGGGAGAAAGGGTAACATCGTGGGATCGCGAACCCCCATGTTTTTCCTGGGACGCTAAGAGTATTCATGCAAAATTTGGGAGCAATGGGTTAAGTCGTGCAAAGATTTTGCAGAACATACTTACATACATAGTTACAAACATACTTTCTTATAGAAATTGCCACTAACTTTATTTCTACACTTTCGAAGGGAAACACAAAGTAGGCCTACATACAGCGGAGAGAGAACTTCGTGGTTCACAGGCCAGTGACAGTTCGTAGATTTCATCTTCTGTATAATGAACGTCAAGTGACAGCTGCAACAACAGAACATAATTTAGGCTTCGTAAGCGCCATATGAACTTGGCCTTTCAATATATCAGCACAGCCAACCTCATGCAATGCTGGAACACTTCTTGAAAGCTGGTCAATTTGAAGGAATGCAGAATGCACATGGCTTGCTCAGTCCTTGCTCTGTGAGAAAGCGATTTAGCAGTGATCACTGATTGATTTTTATTCGCTAGATGGCGACGTGCAATTAATGATTTTCTAAATTCCACTGTACATAGCATTCATGAAGAGTAGTGACAATTTGTTTTCAATTGCTAGATGGCGACAGTTAATAAATTAATCAAACAACAGAATTATTTTCTCTGAGGAAGGGAAATCACCCACATTCCCGGTATTGGTTGGCGTTAGAAAGGACATGCGGTTGTAGAAAGTCCAGTCATAATGAACCCTCAGGGACATTATTCCATTCTAAACCTGTGCTCAGTAAAGATAACTTGGGAAGTAAATAGTAGATCATAAACGGATGAAGCTGATTATGATGAAGGTGATGAAGGAGATGATGATGATGACGATGATGTTGATGACGACGACGACGACGACGATGACGATGACGACGACGATGATGATGATGATGACGATGATGTTGATAATGACGACGATGACGACGACGACGACAAAGACGAAGACGACGACGACGACGATGATGATGATGACGATGATGTTGATAATGACGACGATGACGACGACGACGAAGACGAAGACGACGACGACGACGACGACGATGATGATGATGATGGGAAATTCATACATCGTACAGCCTAACGCAATATAACCCACTTAAGTGGTCTTTGTCGGAATAACAATTCAAATTTATGCTTAATAAATCTCTAAATCTAACAATAATTCTCAAACCACTACAATCCATGCAAAAGATAAATTGAAATTTAATTTGAATAAGTTATCAATTATAATTATAAGACTTGTATGCAATGCACTAATCAAACATTTATTGTTATCCTTCATAAAGACTCATATTTGGACTTATAATTTTCAATATTGAGAAAATATTTCTCTTGTGTCCACTTTCTGATAAGTCAAAAACGCCTTAATAAGCTAGGTCAAACCACGACAAGGCTACGACAAACAGGCCTTCAGCATAGTCAGGGTTTATGAATCTGTTTTGTTTATCTAGGCATAAGTTATACCACAATTAATATAAACAATATTCATGCTACTGAATTTGACAAGTAGGAATATTACAGTCTGGAATTTACACAAATCGTCCTCATCTTCGGATTTCTCAAGAATACATGACAATAATCTTCAAATGTTAGCTTATGTTTTAAAGGCCTTCAAGTGCTGAACTGTACGGCTCATTGTAGACCGACTGCGAGACTAACAAAGATTATGACTCACTCGAATGATGTTGACGAGATCCATGTTGGGTTCAAAGGGCAACTCAACTTTCTGCAGCTGCATCAACTCTCGGAAGATCAGAGACAGTTGGACCATCTTTCTGAAGTTGACAAGTCTTGTACTGACGTCATCAGCATAGTCTAGTCTTGTGCTGACGTCATCAAGGTAGTCATGAGGGACCGCTGTGTGTAGTAGTACAAGATCTTTCAAATGCACACCTCTGTGTAATGCACAAGGGATTTACACATGAAAATTTTTATGTGTGAACATACTGTGCATGTGTGAACATTCTGTGCATGTGTGAACATTCTGGACACCGTACAAGAGATAAACATTGATTGTGTGTGAGTGTGAACATTCTGTTCATGGAGTGCCGATAATCGTATAACTATACCGTCGTCATCTATAATCATTTATATCCAATAAAAAGTTTCAATGTCAGTCGTGCTTCAGGATCAAACGTCGCCGACCTTTACGGCACCGGGATGTGGCAGATGTGGCAGAACATGTTTTCTTTCATTGATAACTATATATATCCATGCATTTTGAACTGCTTTCCTAATTTGGTTAGAGAGCTAATGTATCGATTGGAAGCCAAGTGGATCACGACTAATCATGTTAAAACTGAGTGTCCGTTATTTTATATAATCAGAATATATAACAAATAATAATAAATTGTAAGTAAGTAAGCAAAAAAAGGTGGTTTGTCTCCTCCCAACAGGTTTGTTAGGCCGAAGGCCAGCTGGACTCTTTGCCAGGGAGGATGTCGGCAAGTTTCTGAAGCCGAGGCTTCACTTCAAGCCGCGGAGCCAAATTGAAATGACATCCTTACTGAGGCTCGCCGGGTAGGTGCAATGAGCCTCGGCATATCGCATTCAAGTAGTGCAACATCTGCGGCAACCCCTCCTTACTTCAGGATCTCATTTCGCAGGTCCTTTTCGGGGCTTGGGACCGTCAAAACAGGTCTCTCCAAGAGTGGGGACTCTTGGTATCGGAAACCTACCCAGGCGGAGTTAAATCATAAGTTTCAACGAATCTTGACTTTTATTTAGTTATTCCACTTAAGAAAGGGTGTGATTGACTTACAGAATTGGCACATAGAAGTCGTCAGTGAGTGACTGAAGGGTTCGCCTGTAGTTACTGAAGTTGTTGTTAGATGTCAGCAGATCCGAGTATTCAATCAGCAGCTAGAACATGGAAACAGTGGACCGCTCAGGATGCTCAATAATTGAATAGGCATTTTTCGAGAAATTAAAATTCCCTTAATGAATGTTCTGGACATGACAAGTCAACCAATAAACACATAAGATATTTACAAAGCACTTACAAAGTATTTGCAAGTACTTCATAAAGTGCGTGATAAACCAATGTTACAGATACTATAGACAGATATAGTATCTGTCTCGCAGGAAAAGAAAAATGCTAATTATTTTACCAAACGAAGTCCTTCTTAAGTTAAACTATTTAACCAAATTATCTCAGAAGAGCGGCCGATAACTCAGTCAGTTAAGCACTCGCCTCGTGTGCTAAAGGTCAGGGATTCAATTCCCGGTCCAGCAGAGTTATCGGTAACAAAATCGGACAAATTTGTGCGCGTCCTGTCGCCTCTATTACCAAGCAGTATAAGTTGGTACGGTACTAGGTGTAAAAGTCAAGGAAAGTAACCTGGCGTGTTTACCTAGCACACTGGCCCTGATTAGGCGAATCTTTCAGCGCTTGGACTACGGCAGGCTGAGGGCTGTGTGGGGAGATTAGCGCCCAGGCAACCTTCCTTGGAAGACGCCAATAACCCTACTTTTATTAAAGTATTACAGAACAACAGTGTTAGAGACCTGCATTGATAAACGACTTATACGAACACCAGCCAATGGGAGAGGAGCATCTGTATGAGCATGCCAATAAATGATACGAGACACCAGTAGCTGGTATTTTATATAAGCATTTATGTCGAAACAATGTCCATATGTGGTACAGTGGTTCTCACAAAATAGACATTTAATAGACATCCAAACCTGACCAACAACACCTGACCTGTATTACATGATAATGATAGTTAAAGAAAGTAATCGTGATAATTGACTCATCTCATTAGATAAAGAACTAGAAAGAGAACCTGTCGGCTTTCATGCGGCAAGTATGTGTTGGTTCTACCGAGTCTTGCCAGACAGCTGTGCGTCAAAGCACCAACCACGGCCATCATTGAGTTGAAGTTGTTCAATTGTCTCAGTCTCTACAGGCACAAACAATACAACAACATTTCTGTGAATCTAAAACACAAAAAATTAAAATAAATCCACATACAGCACAAATAGTAATTAACTAAAGCATAGAACTAATTAATCAAATTATAACAACGAAATAGTCAGAATGAACAAATATGTTCTACAATAAAGCTTCAACCAAAGCAAGCGTGTTCTGGCCTATCACGCTAGCGTTAGTTTAATTGAAAACATGACCGCACCAGCTAGATTCTCAATTGACTCATTCACCGACACAAATGTCGGATCAAATGCTGATCGATTCGTCAAAGAAGAAAAGATTGACGAATAATCAGCGAAGAAACTCAGCGTAAGAAGAATTACAAGTTTACAGACAAGTTGAAGTTAGACACACGGAGCATTCTACACTCCCACAAAGAAGAGTTGAGAGCACGATATTTAGCACAGTGAAATCAGAATAAATACACGTCTTTTTCACTGTTGCTACTATCCTCATCGTCGTCTTCGTCGTCGTAATTTCTTGCTAACACCATCGTAGTCATCGTCATCAAAATCATATGCACTATCATTATGCGCAGTTATCATTATCTAGTCACTATTGCAATTATTTACATAATCAACTTCTCTGTGTCGATGTTATCATCACTATATTCATCATGTAGATTAAATTGAGTACCTTAGCGACACCGATGAACTTCGTGATGACATTGGCTCTTTGCTGAGGCGTCGTCTTGCTCAGTACCATGCACTGGATCCACTGAGTCACTCCGTTAAACAACGACACGGATCTTTCGAGCCTTGGATTGTCCTTCAAGGACGCGCTCACGGCGTAGTTCTTGTAGTCAGAGAACTGAAACAAGATGTTAAAACCGATACATCTACTTCAATATGTTCATAATTAAACATTCGGGATCACATTGAACAATTTCTATTCTAATTATGCTAAAACGTTAATAAGTGATTCATTCCAGTATTTAAATGCATCATAATTACACAAAATGCATCATAATTACACAACGACCAGTTTCTGCTAGTGTGGAGTGGGCTAAAGGGAGATAGATTAGAATGCTCAGATGGACGAAGTTTCTAGGAATCATGATTTAGAAATTTGGAAAGTGTTTTAATGAAAGGGTTTCAAACTTTCTTGGAGTAGAGAGAAGAGTAAAATAAAGAAGAGTAAGAGAGAGAAGAGTAAGAGAGAGAAGAGTAAAAGAGTGAAAAATAAAAAAGTGAAGAATAAAAGAGAAGACGAGAGGAGTGTACATGTTCCTGTTCTTTCATTTTCTTCTTGAATTTCAAACTTCTTCTCTTGAGTTGCATGAAAGTTTGGTTTGAATGTGTAGTAAATATATTTTGCATATGTTTTGCATCCCTGGATCGCAGTGAATAGAGAAGAAATTAATGTTTAAAACTTATAACTGTGACTCAGTTAGTTGTGCGTTAATCATGGTGGTAAGAAACTTTGAGAATGAAGAAGATAACCATGACGTGAACAGTTCTTACCGAGATACGTCTCAACGTCTTGTACTCAATGAGCAGTTCTTACCGAGATACGTCTCAACGCCTTGTACTCAATGAACAGTTCTTACCGAGATACGTCTCAACGCCTTGTACTCAATGAACAGTTCTTACTGAGATACGTCTAAATGCCTTGTACTCAATGAACAGTTCTTACCGAGATACGTCTGAACGCCTTGTATTCAATGAACAGTTCTTACTGAGATACGTCTGAACGCCTTGTACTCAATGAACAGTTCTTACCGATATACGTCTGAACGCCTTGTACTCAAGGAAAGTGATCTGGTCTGCCAGCTCTTCAGGCAGCATAGTGTTGAACACAAGACTGACACGTGACCTTCGACCGCTTGCCGTACGTCTCAACCTCGAACTGCTACGTACTGACATGTTGCGCATCCAATCAAATGATGGCCTACAAAACAGAAGACCAATCAAATATTAGATAATCAACAGTGGAATTCAAAAGTGGAATGGAGCATGAATTCCCTTATTCACTACATTTATGAAATCATCTAAGACAACAAGCGCAAAAATTAAAAAACAAATGCATAAAGCTGCTAAAGGTTCTAAAGAGTTAAAACATGAGTTAAAGGTCCAAGAGTTAAAGCTCTTGGATCTTTTGAAGAGTTAAAACTAATTAATTGAATTAATTAAAGAGTTAAAACTCTTCAATTAATTATTTTTTATCTTTGCAAAGAGCAAAAATCTTAAGAACAATGTCTGGATCCGCGGTTTAAACTTACAAGTCCAACAGTAGCAGGAAAAAATGTCTGTCTTGCCGTCAAAATGATCAAATCACAGAGAACCCCAAGCCGAAATATTTTTGAAAATTTGCGTTTCCATTGATTGAACATCTGAGCTCCTAGTGATGACGAACTAAGCAAGCATAATCGCTTAAAATACAATTCCGATTGTTGGTCTCCCAGCATTGAATTTTTTAGCAATCGCTTCGGACCTACACTGTGAAGTGCAATAAAAAGTTTGGGATTTGGAGGTTCCAAACCACGCTAGGACAGAGAGGTTTGGGCTCTGTTCCAAACCACACTAGACTTGGCTTGGGGGTTGGGGCCAGACCACGCTAGGGAGAGCTTACGACGCTCCCCGGGTCCTAGTCGGCAAAGGGTTGCTTGGTCCTGCTTATAGACTATTACAAAAAATTGAGTAGTTAATTCTAGTACTGTCTGGTGTTGTATGTGAAGGTCAACAACATGTCACTAACAACATGTTGTTCGCAACTACGCCACTGAACGCTCGATAACCACTGCAGCCCCCACATGGGAAGGGGCTGCAGTGGTTAATAGCAGTCCAATAACGTCGTCACGGAGCCACTATCGCCCACCCGGTATGTATACAGTCAGCCAGACGGTACATGGAGCGAGGAGGGGGTGGGTGGCAGAAGAGGGAGAGAGGGAGGAGGGGGTGAGTGGCAGAAGAGTGTGTGGCACAAGAGGGAGGGAGGGTGGGGTGGGTGCATAGGCGTAACTCACGGGGGGGACAGGGGGGACGGTCCCCCCAAACTTTTTGGATGGGGGGACAGAGTATCTAATATTCCCCCCAACATTTTGGCAACGTCCCCCCCATTTTGGGGGGACAAGCTGGACGGTTAACATAACTAGAGGCCAAGTAAACGTAACAAAAAAATTTCAAGTAACAGAAGAATTATTTCTGCCATAACAAATATATGTGCAACGGTGCAAGCAAGATGAAAAAAGTTAAATGTAGCAAGGCGCAGCCTTAAATGCAAGGCATCGAGACCAACCCTTCGCTCTAGTCTAGTAGACCCTTCGTTCTTCTCGTTTCAAAGCTTCATAAGGCTTGTAGGCTAACCATTGAAGTTGTAGGCATGAAAAATGTCTGCTCGCTTCGCGCGCAATCAATTTTTAAACAATTTGCTATTAGTATTAGGAACGCCTTTCTTGGTCCCCCTAGTGAGGCCGGGGGACTAAAAAAAAAATCGCTCGCTCCGCTCGCCAAATACGTCCCCCGTCTCCAGAACTTTTGACTCAGAGTTACGCCACTGATGTATGCATAATAATGAAAAGTGTCTGAGAATTTTGACGATTGTGGCTCTGCTCCAAAGGCCCAGATACGGATGATAGCTAAATAGACTAGCGGATATCCCCACCAAAAGCCTTCATCTTTTAGACCGCGTCACATCCATTTTTAGGGCAATTCAATTAACTGTTCCGCAATGGGAGACAATTTTTACATAAAAAAGAATTGTACTCAATTACAGGGTTCTAACAATGGGCGTTATTCACGGCCGGGACAGGGGGGACGTCCCATAGGACTCCTCGGTACCCCATGGCCCAACAAATTAGATTGGAGATAGCTAATCTAATATCCGCTCCTACATTTTCACAGCACCCCATACAATTTTAGCCTTAGGGAACAGAATAATTAATTGTACTTAATAATTATGTAGTTATTAATATAATTAATATTACATAAATAATTAAGTATTTAATCATACTGTTCCGTAAGGCTAAAACTGTATGGGTGCCCTGCAAATTGTAGGATCTAAGGATAAAAAAAAATTCGCGAGCGGAGCGAGCGAAATGCGTCCCCCGTCCCCCCAATATTTGACTCAGAGTTACGCCACTGGGGCTACGATATTTTTGTTAAGCAGTAGGTGAAAGTCAGAACATGACATTGTACTATTGTAGTCAAGAAGAAAAAAATTAATCCAATGCATTAAGGGAAGAAGATTTTTCGCTCTTCGCTGGATTCCCCAAGGAATTAACGAGAGCGTGAGAGGACAAGCAAGTAAATGTTTATCTTTCACTGGGTAATATTATTTAAATAATTATTTTAGATGATCGAGGCGAATAAAAATTTACGATATGTCCCATATTTAAAATGGGACATGGCGAGAGCGAGAGAGCAAACCCGGCCATAAGGGATGTGAGGGAATGGGCTGCACTGGGTCCATATTTCATTATTGGGGGTGATAGACCATTTTGAAAAATGATCCAGAAGACAAATTTGACGATCTTTTTCAAAATTTTCATTTCGGGGCAGTTTTTGACCACAATTTTTTTTAAAGAGTTTTTTTTCAAAAATTTATTCATGAAACATTATAAATTTGAAGAAAATAAATGTCGGTGTTTCGGGTTGAACCCGAAAACCCCCTTTAATTACGGCCATATTCAAACTAGGCTAGGTACCAAAACAAAGATCTGATGCAAAAACCTCTAGAACTAACTTGAATGAGGTAAACCAGATACTGTTGTGTGTGAATCGGCCTTAAGTTGATTCACCAGCAGCAGCGAAGCTGTAGCGCTGATAACCAGAGCTGCAGTGG
>JAQFYQ010002163.1:0-12071 GCA_034694885.1 Buchholzia appendiculata
TGGTTCTTATGCTGGGGGCGTATCCAATGTGATTACTATGCAGGGGGTGGGGGCGTATCCCATGTTATTCTTATGCAGGGAGACCTCTCTCATGTGATTCTTATGCAGGGTGACCAATCTCATGTGATTCTTATGCAGGGGGGGGGGGGCAGATCTGTTCGATTTTTGCGACCGATCCCACATTGGTTAATAGTAATCTAGTTAAAAACTCACAATTACGCTAATTGTTTTGTTTTGAATGAGATGTTTTTATGCTCATCTATGTTCCGTCAGTTTCTTGAAGACATGCTTTTATTGGATCAGAAAACCGAGGGTTCGGTTATCATCGATATGTTCTAACTATAGGCGGAATTTGTCAGAGACTTCGGTAAGGGTTAGTTCCCCGCATATAACTTTTGAAAATTTACACATATATAAATTGTAATTACCCCCCCCCCTCCCCCCATGCCCCATGTAGCAGCAATCTAGCGTTTATAATCTTCCGCAACCAATGAAACCAAACTCCGCCTATGGTTCTATCGCTGACATTTCCAACTCAAAGCTGAAATAAACAACTCAAAGCTGAAATAATCACGCAACGTTTACAGTCGGACGCCCTTCCTTACATCAATAGACTCGCTGCTTGCCTCGACGAACACTCGCCTTGTCAGAATATTACTCGAATGAGTTAATATTCTGACTCACACGTGTCTTTACGAACACAAAGCTCTCGTTGTTACTTGGTACTACGGGATTCTAAACGGCGACCTCGTTCACAGCATAGAGAAGTACATGTGAACAATCTCTGTGCAGATTTCCTGCGTACACGACTTTGCGTCATTGAACACTTAACGTTATCACAAGTACACGTATCTCTCTTCTCTTCACAGACTACAGAGAGATTCTTCTTCTTCCTCTTACTCTACTTCCGGTTCATGCTCTCCGTTCTTGTTCTCTGTTCTTGCCCGTGTAATCATTGATGAGGAGGAAAACAACAGCATCCTGTCTGACGATGAAGATGAGAAGCGCATTATCTCAAGTGTGTACCGTTCAGGGAATCGTAGGCGGGCAAGATAAGACGTTACGGAGAAGTGAAACAGACTAAAACCAACATACAGAGAGAAGTGAAACAGACTAACATACAGAGAGAGAAGTGAAACAGAACTGTGAGACGTCGAGAGCAGTACTCAAGAAACAATAAAAAGTATGGCATAAAGTATGACAGTCTATTCCTGCATTCACAATATGTAATTTCATGAACACAATCGCTAAAAATAGTAGTACGCCTAACTTTCATTAAATAAGATTTAATAGACGATGCTTATATTGACGTGACCAAAATATCAAAAACAGCTTATTGCTGTATTACATATTCTCTATGACCCCCAAGCAGTACTAAGACTAACGGCAAAATTGTTCATCATCATCATTAATCGTCCAGACTTGAATTGTCCCTAGTGTCCATTAGAGTCAATTAAAGTGCATTGGGCGTTACTAAAATTCTAATTATGCTCACGGTGATTAAACGCTGCAGAGCAGATATGCAGGAGACATTTGATTTGTATTGAAGCAAGGTTTTACAGCCGGATGCCCTTCCTGACGCCAGCAGACTCGCTGCTCGCATCGTCGAACACATGGAGGAACATGGTCGGTCTATAAAAGACTATAATTGTAAGGCCTGACACTGAACCCGAGCTCTTGTACATTGCAAAGCAATCGAAATTGAATGAACAATGTAATGAATCGTTACAAAGATATATACAGATCCGGTTAGGCAGTGCTTATGTGGATAACGACGAGTTTGGACTGCGGTTAGTACATGGATGTGGCGTGACACTTTGAGTAGCTGGCAACCTTGTTCTGCGAAGTTAAAATCATAATCTATATGCAAAAGTGAACTGATTGATTGGTGATTGGACCTGACCTTTAAGTACTAGCCCATTGTGGTGTATTTTATTCCTAACTAAACTCTTTCATTTCAGGTCCTTTAGCAACACTGCATCGTATCTAAGGGCTTACTGTGGTAACAGGTTCAACGCACTCCCCCAACAAAATGTATTGGACATCAAACGTCTAAAAAATCTCCAACTTAAAATAAAAACTGGGATAATTGGGTCGTTAAATATTGCTACAAGTTTTTAAAAAATCACTCCAAAATAAAATCCTGGCTACGGGCCTGTTGCTGCATTGTGCTGTAAGAATTCCGTTTCACCGAATCTGTAGTACATAGTTATAATATTATGCAATAGTGAGCTAGGAGCTAGGAATTTCTTTTCTTTTATTCCACCGATGGCGCCACTTATTGATTATAATTTAGACAACATGATGAGATCCTAGCCTTTCCCAAGCATGGAAAAGGGACCTGAAAAGAGGTCCCCGAAGGAAAAAGGTGTTTGCCCGGTCGTTGCACCTACCTGACTGCGGTATTCCGAGGCTCATTGCCCCTACCCGGCCAGCCTCAACAAGGATGCCATAATTGCCATTACACTTTGGCTCCGCGGCTTGATGTGAAGCTTCAGCTTCAGAACCTTGCCGATATCCTCCCTGGCAGAGTCCGGCTGGCCTACGGCCTAAAAACCCGGTTGGGAGGAGACAAGCCCCTTACGGAAAGATGAATCCACTGATGAAAAGATGAAGATGTTAACCATTTGTCTGACCGACTGAGGACGTTGTTACTCAATAGATAACTAGGAATGCAAACAGATTTCAGCTCCATAATCAAATTGCTGACTCGAGCCAAAATTATACATCTGCAATTTTACTATTTTTAAACTGAAAGTGTATTTACTGCTCAAGCTCACAAGCTTGAGCTGCCAACCCTGAAATAGGCCTACAGATGGCTAAGGGGCGATACGACAGGTTTACAAGATACTGAATAATGTCTATGATCCTGACATTGTGCCATCTCTTGTGCTAAATAATGACAGCAAAACACGTGGCAACTCAATGAAGTTACTGCGTGTGAGCGTGAATTCTACTCCAAAAGTCGAAAGTGCTCTTTATGTGTCAGAGTGGTTGGTACTTGGAACTAATCATATCATCATGAATTCTTCCGTGGACAGTTTCAGTAACTTGACAAGTTCTGGAGTAAAAATGTCTTGACAAGTTCTGGAGTAGGCTACCCATAAGCGGCGCCACACATTTTCATTTGGGGGAGGGCTTAAATTTTTTGACATATGGGGAAGGGGCGTAGCGACGCACCAAAAAAATTTGGACGAGCATGAGGAGTAGCGGCGCACACAAATTTGTTCGACGAACGGGGGGGGGGGAAGGGTAGCGGCGCTCTTACATTTTTCAACGAGCGGGGGTTTTGGCGCATCCAAACAAATTGACGAGCGGGGGATAGCGGCGCACACAAATTTCGCATTCAAATGTTAAAATTTAGGAGCTTGGGCAGAATTTTTGGGATGAACGAGAGAAAAAAATTCACATATTTGGAGGACTAAGCCCCCAAGCCCCTGATGCGCGCCGCCTATGGGAGTACCTAAGCAATGTTGTAAGATTATAAAGCTAATCTAACTGATATCCTAAACTTATGACGCACCGGTATTCTACAACTGTATTATGTATTGCATGAACATCATGTGTTATATATTGCATTGTCCATTATGTATGATATGGTCATGCAGTAGAGGCTAACGCCTGCATCTGTTGAACACGTTTAGTCACTCATGCTAGAAGACTGTCGTGAATCCTTATTGCTACAATTGCAATGTAGTATCTCTTGCTTGGCTACGTCTTGCCACGTACTAAATTGTTGCAAGGTAATAATTTATGGCTGTGTCATTGTTTTGTCGCCGTGCTATTGCATTGTTGTGATAAATTGTTACCTCGAATTGTTGCAGTGAATGGCTGAACAAACTGTCGCTCAATAATTAAATAGACTCATTAAGCTGGCAACATTTTAGAACACAACAAATTTCATCCAGGCATGGACAGACGTTGAAGCTGAATTGTTCAAACTAAAAAAAAAATTGATAGGAATTAATTGCAATTTGCTCATTGTTGTGATCAAGCGAGCTGTAAAATTTATTTTTATCTTTATTACAAAAAATTTCAGTTCTGTTTGTGAACAGAATGTATATCTCAAAATTCTTACTTAAATTATTTAAAAACTACAAATAAAAAAACCGAACATCTCCAAAATGTTCCTAGTGGAAACGCAAAAACGAAACTTTAAACCAGCAAAAGTCATGGCTGACTATTTGTTTTAGCACCGAGCCAGTTCGGCCAGTCGAGTCTTTGCTTGTTTGTATCGGCTTGTCAACACCAGGGGGTTATGATAATATTGTGCCTTTGATATGTCAATAGTTCTTACACACACGGTATTTTGTAAAGCATAGTGTACTCAAGCAAGCTAACAATAGAGTTAATACAAGGTCTACTAGGCTGCTACCAAAAGAATACAACAGTACCAATATTAATAATCTACACCATGCTTATAATAGTTTCAACTCAATTTTAAGATGTAATCTTAACTTGTCATATCTGATTGTAGATTTTAATGCTCTTGAAGTATGTGGTAATTGAATTGATATCAATGGAATCAAAGAGCTCTTTCAGAGACTCTTTGAATTATTAATAGAGTCTACAGACTGGCATCTTTAACCGTCGGTGTCATGTTTATATCCATGCCTTGTAATATGGCAATGTGCTGCATGTTTTAACATGCTAGAAAGTTATACAGTACACCATAGCGAAATGACTCGCCAATCGTACAGAAATATCGTTTTAAAACGCTAAATGTACATTTGTAATACTTAAAATCTGTATTTAAACATTTCACAAGCAATCAAATGCATTAAATTAACAACAAATTTCAAAATAATTGTTCATTCTGTATTTTCAGTTCTACATAGTTTAAAATTTCGACAAATTAAAGTGAATCATCATGACCACAATTTCATGCAATCACAACATACAAATGCTAATTATTAAACACTACAGTATTTTAATATGTAAACTACAACAGTACGTTCTTTTATAAATGAAACATTTACCTGATCAGACTATGCGCCAGTATAAAAACAACGACAACACGAGTCTTGAAACAACAAATTTAGATCAAAGATCAATTTTATTACATCCAATACAAATAATGAAAAGAAACTTTCAGCTTATTTATGTTTTTCACATTCAGTTACTTCAATTGCAACATTAACGAAGCAAAATAGAAAACACAAGTATAGTTCAAAACAAATCTATCGAAGCTAATACATTCTAATAGATCAATTTTATTATCATTGACAATGAATACCAAAACAGTTTTCATACACAATCAAAACCGACAGCTACCTGAAATTTAAAAATGGAATGAGAAATTTATCAAGTAACTGAATTCGAATAAATTTCAACGTTAAACACATCTTTATAATAACAAACTACTAGTAAATAAGAACAGTTCCTTAGGAATATTAACCAAACGTCACGAAATGCCAGTCCTATCAAGAAACAAAGTCGACAGTACAATACAGTCATCACTACAAAGTTACATCGTTTTTCATTTTTATATTTTTTTTACATTTTGCATTTTTAACACGTCGCGCAAATTTTGCAAGCTTAGCAAGAGAGCAAAAAGTCAAAACTAGTGTCAAACATCCAAGCTCTAGTATCATCGCCATTCGTACATATTCACAGTTCCCCCAAGTTTACCAATGTTGAAACATCCACTAATCAAACCCCCCTAAAACCAGAAGCCAAGTATGATCACATTAGTCCTGTGCATTATACTGATATATAAAACATATATATCAATGCAACACATCATCACGTGAATCTAATAATAGATTTATCAATACAAGCTTAACGCTGGCTGATAAATGTACCATGAAATTCAGCAAGATTACTGTATCACAGAAATATATCTGGTAAATGCATCGCATAAACGTCGCCTTACAAAAACACAGCGCACACAGCGCATCCAATAGTTCAATTAGAATTATAGTCATGTAATCACAACTACACAAGTAAAACACATTAAATGTTTTATCGTTATTAGGAAAATTAATTAATTTTCGACCCCCCCCCACCCCCCAGAAATTATTCAGATACGACGCATGGCGATGAAAGCTAAAGCAGGATAATCACGTTACATTGAGATAAATGCTGGTCACATTGACGGCACTCCGTCGAACCTCCCCCCTCAGTCTTGCATATTCAACACAAGGCCGTCTCTCTAATTACTCGGCGGCCTACACTAAACATCCTTGGTCCATTACTCTGCCAAACACACACACATTAATACAACAAGAGAGTTGATGATTGACGAAACAGAAAAGAGAACGGGTGCGGAGTGAGGGAGGGAGGGAGGCCGACGGAACGCGTGGAGATCACTCGTAGTCGTCCGAGTCTTCAGAAGATGACTCGGACGACTCGTCAGGATCGATGGCATAGGCGAGATACATCAGATCTCCAGACATAGCCAGCTGATGCGTGCCGGGTGCGACCAGAACAAATCCCAAGAACATGAAGGTCCGGATCAAAGACTCTACAACAGTACACAACAGAGACGTTCACAGAGACAGGGCCATACACAGAGAGAGACATTCAGAGAGTTACAGCAATACACAGAGAGACATTCATAGAGACACAGCAATACACAGAGACATTCATAGAGACACAGCAATACACAGAGAGACATTCATAGATACACAGTAATACACATAGATACAGCAATAGAGATACAGCAATAGACAGACAGACCTTCATTCACACAGTAATACACAGAGGCGACATCAGCGCAATAATACAGAGAGACTCGAGTCCAAGGTCATTAATGCCGAAATACAAAGAGTAGTTAGTATAATATCTAGACTCTAGAGGCATTAGCGCAACAAATGAGTGATAAATTAACGCATCATTCGGCTTAAGTGCAATAATTACACAAATGATATAGGTCACAAATACAGTGATTCAAAGGTCACAAACACAATGATACAGACGGCACAAACGCCATAATACAGAGCGCACAAGTGCAATGAAAGAGGATACAAATGCAAAGATGAAGAAGGCACAAGTGCCACGATACAGAGATACAAGAGCAATCATACAGAGGGCACAAGGACAACAATACAAAGGGCAGAAGTGCAATGATACGAAGGGCACAAATGCAATGATACACAAGGCACAAATGCAATGATATGGAGTACATAATTGCAACGAAAAGGTGGGTATATAAACAAAGATTGGAGAGGCACAAAATCGTTCAACAAGAAGGTAGAAAAAAAAGAAGTAATACTGCAGTAATATCAATCAGCCGTCTCTCTGAACTGCAATGAGAAATGTACAGTCAATCTAGTCGAACTCACTGTTAAACAACACTAAAGATCACTGAAATCTCCCAGCATTACTGTTAGCAATCATGCCAATTATTCCAAAGAAGCAAACCATTTCAAACGAATTTCCACTTTACTGGCTAAAGCTGATCGCTATTTTTATCGCCAGCAATATAGTAGCAGATAGAGAATTTTTGCTCATAAGTAGGAGAAAAATTACTAATAAGAAACGTTTTAAAAGTTGATCGGGATTCACAAGATGGTCTATTATCAACAGTGAAGAACTTAGAGCACATTAAAATACATGTTGCATAACACGTGAATATTAAACTGCGTATCAAGTATAGAATCCTACAGCCAATGTAATACTAGATACAATGCTAGGTGACGATCAACATCATATAAGCGTGTAATTGATAGCATACCTCGGTCATCACGATTCTTCTTGAAGCAGACGATAACTTTGCTGCATTCAAGAACCTCTTCCGCATGCTCCAACACGGAAATGAAACTGAACAAATGAAAGACAAAAAACACTTGCTAAACGCAAATCAATTATCACAGTTATCTCATCAAAACACAAACTCCAGTCTATTGCATAGCGCGATACGAATCACAACTGCTGCACTATTAGGTATCAATTCTGTCTATTTTTACTATCCAATGTCAACCTTCTTTTCTCATATTCATCTTAATTATGAGAGAACACGAGTAATGAGATCGTTAGCATGAGGAAGAGCATCCGACTACAAAAGTCACATCATTGGTTATATTCAAACTGGAAAATTTGTGCTCTGATGTCGCCACAGCACGAGACACATTACACTGTTGCACAAACTTTACAAGTACAGACTGTTGGATACCATTCGTGCAACTAATCTATGAGACACATCACACTGTTGCACGCACGCAAGTACAGACTGTTGGATACCATTCGTGCAACTAATCTATGAGACACATCACACTGTTGCACGCACACAAGCACAGACTGTTGGATTCCATTCGTGCAACTAATCTTATGAGACACATCACACTGTCGCAAAGGCATTGCCACTTCTCAAAAACAACAACTTCCAAGTTCAACTACCCTCGGTTATCTGCTGGTAGGTTCATGTAAACAGATATGTAATCACGTACATGTGATCATATAATCAGATAAAATTATACAATAGTACAGCAACGCAAACTTCGTTTGCAAGCACACAAGAAGATGGACAGACAAGAAATTCCAATCTTTCCTTGGATCCCTCAGGGAGGATGTCACTGGGGATCTCAATGAAGAGTGTCTTACCTTTCCTTGGATCCCTCAGGGAGGATGTCACTGGGGATCTCAATGAACAGTGTCTTACCTTTCCTTGGATCCCTCAGGGAGGATGTCACTGGGGATCTCAATGAAGAGTGTCTTTCCGAGAAGCAAGGTGTCCCACTTCACTTCTTGACCGACGAGTTTCACATTGAAGCATAGGTGCGACACACCGCTGTTGCTAGATGCACCGCGGTGTGTTCCACCAACACTTCCAATATCCAAACCTACGACACAAAGACGTCCAGTGTGAGGCAGATCAAAGCATCAACAGCCTAACCAAACAGTCAGCGATTTAACTAAATGAAAATATTTGTTCATCTCCAACAACGCAGAATGTCGTAATGTTTCAGTATTGCTCGCTTCTACTCACCAAAGCTACATGGCCACATTGCTTATCTAATAATGCCACACAACACAATTTCATACAACACAAATCAAAAATGAAGGACACCTGCCTAGGAGTCTTCCGTCCAAGTGGATAAGAACAATTCTGACAAACCGCGAGGTGCAAAATTTAATTAAAACTGAACAATTCCCGTAGTTACGCATTAAACTATGACGAGGTTCAATTCAAATTATCTATATGAACTTACTATGGCCTAATAAACATAGATTGATATTTTTGAATTGAAGGTTCAAAAATAACTACTAAAATGAATATAGGAATAAATAATGTAAAACCACTCAAGCAATTTATATTAAAACTATCTTAACACATCAACAGTCCATTTAACATGTGCAAACATATACATACAGCGCCTCGATTTGAATCGTGCAGTAATTTAAGAATTTCAAGATAACTGCAATTTTAATCTGCATCTTTTGCCAAAGAAATTCTAAAAGCCGTATTTAAAAGTTACATCACCAATAGGCTTATTTGAAAGAAAGCACCAATAAGCAAACGACGTTAAACTAAGTAGACCAATATATTCAGCCACTAATGCTTCATTCAGAGCCGAACCTCTTTGCACAATAAACTTTGCACATCTGACTATTATAACTAGTTTGAGCACACATCTTACCTTTGACACTGACAGGGGGCTCTTTTATAAACCCCACACCGTTGCCCTCTGTCTTTCGAGCAGATACATTGTCGGCGTGGGGGACATCAGGAGCACTGTCGAGGCCCTGCGCCCAGTTGTATACTAACGGTTTGCGAAAACACTCTACACAAACAAACAATACATTCGCATTCATTAATCAATACATTCAATCAAACAACACAAATTCATATGACAGAAAGGTTCCGATGGTATGTGCACTATCAGATTAGTATTGGAAAAGAACAACGAGGTACATCGATGAATATGTTAATGCTTTGTAGCAAAAGCCGGTGATGGAACCTTAAACCTCGGTTGACAACGAAAACAAACATTAAATGTTGATGAATGATCGCGACATAAAATCAATGCCTGCGGTAGCATCGAGCCACTGGTTTAAGACACGTATTGATGCCATTTTTAGTTACCTTGTGACAATGAAGTTTCTTACATTACCAATTTATTTAGCCTGGATCTGGGTCCATATATATCAATGATAAATCAGAAGTTTGAACTCCATTTATTTAAATCATTCTCAATAAGCTATGTTTAAAACAAATTTCATCGTAGGCGCAAGTTAATCGCAATTCATGAACATCTGTTCAACTTTTCAATTTGTCCTATCAATACTATTCATCATTTAAATTATTCAGTGTTAAAAACACAATACACAATATTCCTAAGAATCTTCATAATAATCGCACTCTGTCATAGGCAAAATAATCGTCACAATCTCGTCACATTTATAACCACATTTGTCACATCGTGTCACACTTGTTCGTCACATTTTTGTCACCACGTTATTATAGTCGTCCAAATCTTCGGCACCTAATCACAGTCGTTTCCATTTTGTCACATCATCATATTCGTCCCAGTCTCGTCCCCCATATCTTTTGTCCCAACCTCCCCATTATCTCGTCCCCCTTATCTCGTACACATTATTTCGTCCCCCTTAATATCTCGTCCCAACTAGTCAACACGTTCTGCGTAGTAAGCCAGACATGAAACCCGTTCCCTCCCCCTCCTTACTTGTTTCTTGATAACGACGGCATTTCTGTTTTTTCTTGCGTTTACGGGCCAAAATTCTCAACAACGGTAATTGACTTCGAGGAGCTCATCAACATCACGTCAATCCCGATCACGGATGTTCTGGAACAGTCGTCTGGATAACGATCTCAGACCGTCCTTAGATGTTCTTCCAGCACCTTCAGAGAGCACACTTCTTCGTCTTTCTTTCTTCCCAACCCAAATGAATGATCATCATATACTGACGTCACACTCATTAGCATAATTTATTCGAGATAATTTATCGAATGAATTTGTATTTATCAATTATCACAAGCTATATTCCATGTAATATTTAGCTTTATCATTATACAAATTAATATATAACAATTAATTAAATATATAATTAGTAAAATTATGGTTGTTTTTATATTACTTTAATAAAATTTAATTTGTCGGAGGGAGCATATTATACAAACCTCATTAATAAACATGAATCTGACTTCTGTGAACGTAATAAATAATTAGGAAATATGTTAGGTAATTGTATTCTGATAATTGTTATTACAATAACTGCACCGTATTTAATACTAAATATAATAAGAACATTTGATAATATCTCCCGCGTTTTAAATGCATTATTTAAAATTATGTACACACACATGATCAGAGGGAGTAAAAAACAATAGCAACCTTTGATTGCAGACGTCCTTCGGTAAATTTCCATTAACGACTTCGACGAAGCGTCGCCAGAGTGCTCGAAGTAGTCAATAATGCAACGCATTGATTCACCAATTACACAATTAATCATAATTACCAATAAAATAACTATTGTAATATGGTTATCAACAACGATTGATATAAATATGTATATGCATATTGAGTCACTATAGTACGTACTCTGTGGGAACACGTACGACGAGTTTCGCTGGCCAAAATAGTGATCATAAGCCTACATTTTTTAAGTGAGAGTTAACGAGAGCACTATAGTTGTTGTTGAGAGCCATTAATATAATGGGCCATAATGGCTAGTTGGCTAAGACTATGGTCCATTATCAGAGAATAAGTCCGGTCCTTATGATACACGTACGATTAACTATAGGCCTATAAAGTTTATTTGCTTAAAACAAATCCATAGTTCAATATTAATATAACGATGTATTAATGTAAAGATCCATGGATAATATTAATATAACGATGTATTAATGTAAAAATCCATGAATCTTTAAGATCAGCTTCTTTCATGAACGGGGGTGCAAGAGACCCTCCTTTAGATTAATAAGACCTGCAGTCTGGTAGGCTCGCATTCACAAATATCGAGGCAAATCCCCAAAATGTTGACTCAGAACACCACCTAGGATTGGCTAGGATCACGTACGTGGTCGTTTCACTTTTAAACCAATCGCACAGTGATTATAATCGATATCGCCTATAGTCTATCATATTCATGATGTACGTCCGGTGCAA
>JAQFYQ010002164.1:0-12070 GCA_034694885.1 Buchholzia appendiculata
GCTACCGAACAGTCAGTCGTTGCCGAGAGGCGAACTCTCTATTTCCTCGCTGCGAGACTGGCGACGCTACCGACTGATCAGTTATTAGTAAGTCTCAAAAGATGGAATTCGATGAATTTATTACTGAAAGTGCATTTTATTTATTTAGAACTAAATTAAATTAAACTAAATTTACCAGGTGATATATTTTACTTAAGAGAAAAATGCAGTCAGTCAAATGTATGCAATCAAAATCCACAGTTGGATAGTATTTACTTTTAAATAGCCTAAATTCACCGCTTCTTTTATTGTTAGCCATACCGCATATCCGTCGGCCCTTTATTTATATAAATTACTGTGTATCATTTACATCTACAGTTTGGCTTTCCATTTTCTATGTCCACATGCATTGCTTTTTCTTTCTTTCTTTCTCTCTCTCTCTCTCTCTCTCTCTCTCTCATCGTGGTTAATCATAATTGACTCTGATACGTTTAAAATACAATATTATATAATAAGAATATTCTCAGTCGCCCTAAACAACATTTTGTTGCTCATCCATTTCCTCTTTCATTATTCAATACCAGTGGTCGAATTACGGGGGACGGGGGCCCAGGACCACCGATAGCGCCTGCGACCCCCTTAAAGGCTCTATTTGTGGGGGCTACATGGGCCGGGAAAAGGCCCCCTTAAAGATACCCTGAAAGGATTTACTGAGAACGTGGGCTCCTCTTGTGTATGCTGTTACACAATTCAGAATTGTATGTAAGACTTGTGAGGAAAACGCTGCTCGCTTGGCTGGCGACATAATTCTAGGTGAGAAGCGGTATATCAGCCGTTGGAATAGGCAGTTGCTATTCATGAATTAGAATATGGCAAACATTGTTTTATTCCTCTCTGTGAACTAGCATATAGCACGAAGCGTTTATAAATACAAAATTCTGGCTGCGCTAGCAAATTGATTCCATGCATATCATGAACCGATTAATAACTGCCCATGAATTTAATGGTCAAATGAAATGCTTTACCCCTCTCTCCTCATGCGAATTAATGCGTAGAAGTAATTTTGAATTATGAATTAACTAGATAAAATTTACTCGATATGCTTTCAGAGTTAATTTAATGCCAATTGTTCAAACAGCAATGAGCAAATGCTCCAGTATTTTTGACAAGGGTGATGGCAAACATTGTTTTGCTTCTCGTGAATTGTCGTTAAATCTGAATTCTGAAGGAAATAACTTTTAACATTTGATTAACAATATAGTGCAATTACTTTCATGATATGAACAGATATGTTTGGTAGCATGATTTTGTACTTACCCCGTTTAAAAAAGAAGTCGTGAGAGAAATGTTAACTTCAAATTGTTGGCAGTCACTTCGATCGCAAACAATCGCCCTGTCAGCGGTGTACTTGTAGAAAGTTCTGAACAGTTACTGGATAGATAATGATCAATGTAAGTGAGCCACGCCTCAGAGGGGTTTTAAATTACACCACAGGCCCTTCAATTGTATAATTATGTACGCTGCAATGGAATATATTCAGGAGCACCAAAAGCATATTTTACTGTCGTGACGTTAATGGACAATTAAATTTCTAAATGAAATGTTGTTGAAATAGGAATTAAACGCTTGCCAATTAACGTATTACGGTTTTGTTTATGGAGCATTTTAGGCCACCCGGACTACAATATCTGTTCAATGAAGTATCCATTTTGTTTCCTATTCTTTCATATTCATCTAGATGTGCTTCCAGTGCAGAGAGTAAACTAATCAAGATTGTGTTAGTCAACACTGTGTTTAGAGTACGTATACTTAAAGGCAGCTGTTGATTTGCAGTTTTTATACTTTAATTAATTGCAATCGCCAAAGCAAAGCTAACGCTGTACAAATCAATTCACTCGTCAACAATTAATGACCTAAATTGTTTAGTCTGTAATTATGTTTTCAGCATAATATGCTGAAAATATGTATTTTATTTTATAAAAATATGTATTTTCATAGAAAATACAAATTAAACATATTATGTTTAATTTGTATTTTTTATGATGAAACGTATAAATCATAGTATTAAATAGCATGAATGATCGTCATAATGATGCTTAAAGCTTATAGTTTTTGCAATATTCGCGTAATGCATGCCTTATTTGTGACAGCTGATGTGAGATATTTATTATTTATTTATTTTATTTATTTATTTAAGTTGACTACACGTTCACATATAATGAAAGTGAACAGATAAGTGTAAGAAAGATCGACGGCAGTCCGTGCCTCTTCTAAGATAGATCTATTTTCTGCGACTCAAATACAAATTACACTGCTTTGAGAATAAAGTCGCATAATAGAGTTAAAATTGCAATTGTTTGGTTGAATGTCACAGTTGTAGCCTACAAACGATTTTCGTGTTGCTTTAAAAGAGTCTGAAACTTTTCTTAGAAATATTCACGGCTATATAAGCACCCCCAGATGTTGTGCAGCTTGTTGTCACATATGCTGAATGTATAATTTGTAGCCCATTAGTGTTAAGAGAAGAGTGATAGGAAATGTTTACTGTTGACTATGGATCAATTCTATACGTATAATGATTTGAAAATAGTACAGGTATAGAAGAACTGTGTATGTTTATTTACATGGATTTTTGTGTTTCCATTATTTGTTTCGCGTTCTGTGTTTCAAGACGGAACAGTCTACACAAATCGTATAGATTTGTTTAAACGTGATATTATGCAATGCGCTTATTCATTAATTTAGGTTCATTTTTAGTCTCGTTACTTCATCTCTGTCAAATATGTGTTAGCTCCATGTTTGACAGATAATGCTCATGATAATTCAGGCTTTTCACGCGAATTATGAACTGGGGTGGTGTAATAATATCTTGGGGGTGGCGTACATTTTTCCTGAAGAGAGGGGAGGAGCAGCCCACAGATGAGGGGTCTGGGGAAATCCCTGCTTTGCATGATGACTCTGTGATAAATTTATTGTAAACTATAAATGTTAAACAACACAAACAACAGAGATTGAGTTTACAATCAATAATAATGCTAACTATTAAGATTAAAATAATGGCTTAATGTTCCTAAATAATGTGCATGATAGATTCTATGAAAAATTAGAACAAGAAGAATATAATTTTTTCAGACAATATTGATGGTTTCGGGCCTCTGATTCCAGGTATACATGATTAACTTGTAGTTAGGAAACCTTCTGACGTCATCAGTTATAATTATTTAAGATACTCACAAGAAAATATTGCGAAATATCACATGATGTTATCATCATTATACATTTAACGTAATCGTTCAAATTAGAACAAGAAGAATCCAATTATTTCAGACAATATTGATGGTTTCGGGCCTCTGATTCCAGGTATACATAATTAACTTGTAGTTAGCAAACCTTCTGACGTCCTCGGTTACAATCAGTCAAGATAACCATTAGAAAATATCGCAAAATTTCACATGATGTTATCGTCATTAAACATTTAACGTAAACGTTCAATTTTCTGAGGCATCGATCAGGCGTATGCACACAGGGCATATTTACATGTTCCGTGAAATTCTTCCCACCATTGCACTTGTTTTACTGTACCACCCGTAGAGTTCACACAGACCAAGTTTGACATGCACCTGCAATCAAAAACACAGCTGCGATAATGTCAAAGCCGTTGTCTTGTACATGTCAATGAAGTTGCTATGCATGGGTAGGTATATACAACGACAATAATTCAAAATAAGAATAATTATATTCAATGAAAGTAATATTTCTGTCATAACATTTTGGAAGTACACTTTTTTCTAAAAAGAATTTACAAGATATCAAATCAGATGATGAAAAATTGATCACTGAATTATAATTTATCACATAAACGTTGATTTGATTTTGTTGCAATCGTGATGGAGGTTTACCGAGCCACGTCACAGCTCTAGTAACCATTAGCAACGCATACTGTAGCTTACAATCTAAATTAGCGTCGACCATATCGCAACCTTTCATAGTTGTAGCTGATCACATCGGGCCGTTGACCGTAAGAAGCGAGAAAATGCCCGGAATAAAACCCAGAAGAACCATAGTGTGTCATAAAATTATCATTTCAACATTTAAGAGACCCGTGATTGTCAGTTATTGCATTCAGTTGTGAACAATTGACCTTTAGATAATAGTGAGCAATAGACGCCATTTTAGATTAAATTGCGATAGTAAGCTGTACAGTGTACACCGCGAATGGTTACTAGATCTGTGCAAATACTCCATAGAATAGTATAAATAATTAGAACACAATCATATCACACTACGAAACACTCGGAGGTATGTTGTATTTGTGATGAAAAATATAAATTGATTTATTATTGTAAGCTGCCAAAGAATTACATCGCTGCGCACTTCACTCTATTTTCTGTCATACAGAATGTATTTTAAATTGCCCCAAGGAGACATTTAACAGAAATTGGTTTGAAAGTTGTTGACATACGTTATGCTGGCGGCTGACTGCATTATTTTTAAGCTTATATTATGTTATGCAAGCTGGATCTACGTAGACTTTTATTAGGCTTAAATACCATTCAATGCCCAGAAATCTGTTCCCAAATAAGTTAGGACACTTTCTTGCAACATCGTTAGTTAACTGATATCAAAGAATACTTACGGAAGACCGATATTTTGACATGGTTCGTGCCATTTTGCGGCGCATTCCAGGCAACACCCACAAGTACGGAAGACTGGTTCGCAGATCTTTTTGTTCGTTGTTGGCAGTGGAGGACACACGAGAGGATTGTCACAAGCCGCACATGAAAGAGCTTGTACAAGGGACGGAATGCACGCTGCAGACATCAATGCTAGCACGACAAACGTCAGAACACTGGGAGACATAGTCAGAGTCTCGGAGTTGTGACTCAGAGATGCTAAGTGCATGAACCAGAAGTATAACGCTGATCTAGGCAGAGCTTCTACCTAGAAATACATGGTATTTTGAATTAATTTTTATTCTAATTATTTGACGACGTAACGTAACGATTTAATTAATAATGGATATGTATTACATGACGTCTGCGTGATGTGGACAAGGTGAAAAGATGCTAGTTTTTGAAGAAAACAGCCCATTAGATAATAGGTAGACCCTTATTAGAAGCAAGCATTTTTTTCTCGATTACATCGATACCATTGAAGCTTCCGTAAAGCAAAAATCTTTTGTGAAATTTTGGCTTAGGAAAATCATGAAAAACAAAAGTTTTCTTTTGGTTCCGGTTACAAAAATTAATTTGTTTGCAATATTACAAAAACCAATTAATAGTTGAATTTTATCTCATTTTTTGATTATTTTGGTTAAAGCAATTGTAATAATTGAACACGGAGCTAATAAAAAGCAATTCCCCACTTTTTAATTTTCGTTTTCGATTCTAGTAAATGATAGCCTAGAACCAAATTATACTATATTCAATCTTTGATTCGTAAATCACTACCAGATACATATTTTATAATTATTTACGAATATGTTTAAAAAGTTTCAATTGATACTCACCGACTCTCCTTGATACAACACTGTTTATTTCTTCCTTTCGCTCATTTCGTCTAACCATATTGAAACCAAGGATCTTATATAGCAATAAAAGGCAACTAGCGTCAAGGGTGTTACCTATTTGAGAGTCTCAACTAACAAAATGTGCAGCCATGCGTGACAATTGAGATACATATGCCGTAATAAATACAAGACCAAAACAGATATTCTGGACCTCAGTTTTCACAGCTAAGTTGCCAAGACTTGCCTCGCTCGTAATATGTTAGTTTGGTAATGATGAATGTTTTTCGACGCATAGTTTTGTAGAAGCGATGTAGGCTTAATATGACTAAACTTATTGAGTGTTAAGGAAGTGATGTATTGGGTGAAAGTTTGACCGATCGAGTTTCTTACATTGCGATATGACAGTCACAACAAACACACCCATCTCACAGCAAAGTGGGCCTTCAGTCGACAGAATCAGAAACTTGTTATGATGACTTTGATTCAGAGTAAAAATGAATAAATAACCGTACTAAGGTATAAATTTAAAAGCGCATAACTACTGACAAGGGCGTCTACGTAAAGGCAAGCAATGCAATTGTGTCGACCGCCGTAGATCAGAATCAAGCGATTCAATTACGCAGTGTAGATAGCAGTTAATTGCAGTTTGTCGTCAACAAATTAATATTATAAGACATTTTCAATTCAAAATGTCAATTAAATCAATTTTTGCTATTGAAATGCTAGAAGAAACTTTGCAAGCCGAATCAAAGTGATTCTATGTGAAAACAATTTATTGTTTTCTGTCTAGATATGAGACACTCGCCACGGCGACGTGAACTGGTCTATTTATCTTTAACGCATATCATTTAAGTCCGTCGAAAAATTCTTATACGATTAAATGTTTGAGTCAACTCTGGTTAAACAATTGGCAAAAGGAATTTCGCGTGTTAAGCAATTCTACAACTTCGTGATTGCGATTCGAGCACAGTTACAAAGCTGTAGGTTAAATGGATGAAGGATTACGGTATCAGCCATGCTATCATATGTAATTTTCTGTACTTATAACTCAATCACACATTCACCAAAACACCAAAAACACATTGACTGCTGAACATTTATTAATATTGTTAATGTAACTCATATTTACAGAAAAAATCATAAACGAGTATAGAAATCATCTCGTTTAAATGCTCCTTTCTGCACAGTGCAAATATAAACTATTATACATTTAAATGATACTACTATGCTTAGAAGAGATGCATTTTTCATCTGTAACATTTCTATTCAATAAATGCATCTTTATAATATTTCCATGCATATCTGAGTGATTTTCACACTGTTGAGCGTTGTCTAGACTTTTGCATAGAATGCAACTGGACCAGCTCTAGCATTGACCACAGATCAATATAACTTGTTGAGATAAAAATATTGAAATATTAAAATTATAAAATATTAAAAAATGTATGTATGTATGTAGCATTGCCTTTGTATGTGCCTTGCGTGCCATGTTCGTTTTTGACATTCCAATGTGCATAAAATCAATGGTTTACAAACAATACATAACATAACATAAATGCGTCCTGATATCCTGTTTAAACCTTCTCAGCTATGTCTCATATCTCTGTCATCAGACAACGAGTTTCAGATCTTCTGCGGTGCTTCATTGAAGGATCGGTGTTATTCTCTTGTGTTTGGCAACGGTTGATAGGCGACCCGACACGAAAGATGACCGGATGAAAGATCAAAGAAAGATAAAAGAAAGATGAAAGAAAGATGGATGAAAGAAAGATGAATCTGGATGAAAGAAAGACGACACAATTATGTTTTAGTTTATATCCAGAGCGCAGGTAGGATGCTGCACATTTACTGTAGTTGCATGTGCTGTCATCTATCGAATGTAAATTAACAACTTTAATAGACCTGTCTTGATGATGATACTGATATCTCGTTTATTTCGATTACGTAGTACGTAATCTCAGCTCACTACAAATTTCTGGCTGAGTTATATTCACTTGAAATCACATCACATTTTAACTTCTTGATATTCTCTTCAGTATTTAATAATTTTTCAGCCATTTTGTTGGGTTTTAATTGAACATGCAGTCTTCCAGTGAAAAATTGAATGTCTAGCTATAGAACGTTAAAGTAAGTTTCTATTGAAATGGTTGTCGTAACGATCGTCATGTTTATGTTAAAACTTTGCGCATTATTCACATTTAGACTTGTTTGCGCTTATTACTAAGTTTCTCCTGCTGACCTATTTCGGCGATGAATGAATTAATTCTATGTACATACGGTACATAATGCTGTAATTTTAGATCGGCTGCAAGTGTTTAATTAATTATTTTCGATATAATGATATTGCATTTGGATAATAAAAAAGAGTAGAACCACATTTGTTTTTGGTAAACATTGAACAGAAATCAGTCATCTGAATGTGAGACAACAATAACGTTTGATGAGTGAAAATACAATTTATCTATTCATTGTAGTAAAATTGACCTCGAAGCAGATATTTTGTTACGTGAGTTAAATCAGCATCATGTTTTCATGCTTTGCTATTTTTTACTTTTTTTTCATCGGGCGCCTGGATTGTGTTAATTTTAACAGACGTGCTAACAACAGATTTCGATGTTTTTTCTAATAGTTTGATCGATGTGATAGAATTATGTGAATGTGTTTGTTATTTTCTTCTCGAGAACATGTCGCACGAACAGAGACGCTCTTGCATCAGGTTCTTGTTTCACGTGCACAAACGCGCTTGGAGTGTGTTCAACGCTGAAACCTTCTATGCTTCCACAGTTGTACATCTTATATACTAGATAGAGCAATGAATTAGATCTGTCAGATTAGCCGTGTAAATGCGCGGCTAAATATACAGAAGCCAATTTAGTTCGGTCAAGGACGTCACACTAAAGATTTATGTAATTAAGGTGGAGTGTTTAATTATTCACGCATCTCATCGTGCTTTATAAGACCTGCTGGATCCTGTTTCCTTGAAGCCAAGGCGTCGAAGCTGTCGCTACTAGGACAACAGGTCGGAAATGTTACTCGGTTAATTTGACGATTTGCTATGGAAAGCCGGGGGACTGCGGGATCGCGTTTAAGCCGACGCTGGGGCGGTGTCCGGTGCTGCCCGGATGTCGCTCGACGAGGGTATACATGATTTGAATGCTGCGTGATACGAGTGTGTTCTTCAAGCGTCTTGCTAGCACAATGTATCCTTCTGTGTCGACAGAATGTCCTTCTCAGTGCCTCTCAATGTCTGTCTCGATGTCTTCCTCATTGACCGTCTCTCTCTCTCTCCCAGTCACCATGTAGGCATACTTTCTCTAGATATATCTCTGAGTCTCTCAGTGTCTCTGCAGGTCTCTTCCATTGTATCTCTCCGTGTCTCGCTATGGCCTTCTGTTTGACCGTATTGTCATAATGTGTCTCGATGTTCTCTGCGAGGAGTGTGTTCTCTCTCTCTCTCTCTCTCTCTCTCTCTCTCTCTCTCTTCTCTTTCTCCTTTTTCTCCCTTTCTCTCGTTCTCCCATTTCCCTCTATCTTTCTCCCCTCTATACCTCTTTCTATCACCCTCAATATTGTTTCTTACCATATTTCTCTGAGTGACCATTTCAACATAGTATCTCTCAATGTCTCTCTTTATCTCTCCCAATATCTGTCTGTGCCTTTCTCAATGTATGTCTGTGTCTCTGACAATATCTCACTGCAGAGCGATCGTGTCAACATAATGTCTCTCAATGTCTCTCTTTCTCTCTCTCTAAATGTCCCTGCATGTCTATCAGTGCCTCTTTCAGTGTTTTCTCAAAGCCTCGCTCAGTGGCTCTCTCTTTCTCTCTCTCTCTCTCTCTCTCTCTTTCTCTCTCTCTCTCTCAATGGACATGTCTCGACGAAAGTTCTTTCTATCATTCTTTTTGCTTGTTTCTCTACATTAGTGTGTTCTTCAATCGTTCTCTCTATAAGCCTGATTCTTTTTTCTCTCTGTAATTCTTTTTAAACACTTAGTATTTCCGCGATTGCCTCGCAAATTCTTGTTTCTCTTATTCCCTCCTGCTTAGGTACTATTAACTATAGACGACGAAGTTGTAGTGTTTGTAAACAGAGGCAAGAACAGTGCTCGAGACAACCAAGTTCATCTGTGTCTGGTTGCCACTGTACTGCTAATCAAACTGAAAATAACTCTGGTGTAACACTGTGAATAGAACAAATATTTCACATTTTAATAAATCTTGATATTGAGTGAAATATGTTCGTTCATTCAAGTCCTTTCAGAGACCAGTGATATTGTATTACAAAATGTGACAAATGCTCATTTTGCAAATAAACTGCTTTCTGGCGCATCTAACAATCTTTATTTCTCTTTCAGGTTGTTGTGGCGTATGCGACGCGTATCAAGAATTGCAAAGAACTAAGTCCCTACAATTTGACAGAAAAGAATGCTGCAATGCATTCACGACTGAAACTCAATTTTGAAAATTGTGTATTTTTGTGTTTATTGCTGTTCGAAATATATTTTAATAATAATGTATTTTAGCGTCTGTTAACATAGACCTCGTTCTGATCTTGATGGCTGCGGTTTCAAAGGTCAATAGAAAGACAGTTTACCGGTTTAACCTGTGCGAGAAACATTAGTATCTCAGTGAAAGCAATGGTGATGTTTGTAATGCCTTGCAGTCTCACCTGCTCAAGTAATTCTTGTCTCTGAGATTTTATTTATATAAATATAAATTCTGACACTATATATTTTTAGTCAGTTAAAATTGAATCTGTTCAGTTGACCGACATCACGTCGCCCATGTTTCTTCTGTTATGTGAACCCTTCTACTCAAATTGCTCACTCCTCAGATTAGTGCACGGCATTTCAAGGTGGTTCTTAGCTGCGTTAATTTCTCTGCCGAATTAAAGCCCGTTTATAATACAATAAAGGTGTGAACTTATCCATTGCTTCTAATTTCTTATCAGAAACATCAGCTTGATACATAAACGATGTATGTGTATATTCAAATTAAATGCTAACTGGATGGCATCAATGGCTTACCGAGCCGGTGGAAGAACCTCTGAATGCACTGGGACTCAAATGTGTTTATTCGTGTTATTATTTAGGATAAATTTAATCAAATGCGCGACATGCCGACTGCACAGAAATTGGATTTTGAATTCGGTATTGTTGGTCAGTGCAGACTAGAACGATGCAACTGCACTACGATAAATTTGCACAATGATGTTATAATGAGAAAAATAAATGCGCAAATAGTCGATTATTCAAATAACTATCTCGATTCAATTGTCAATTCTGCATTACGTTAACAATCTTCATCAGTAGTGATTGCATCTACCGTTTGAAAAATAGATGTATTTTGGTTTAAACAATTCTAAAAATATATGAAAAAGAATAAAGTGATAATTATTTTAAACTGCTGCCTTAATTTTATTCTGAAGTAGTTATAGCAATTAATCTTGTATCATTGTGTAAACGTTATTTTGAACTGAGTAGGTTTTTAATTGTTCCAAGTACCGTACCTTATAATTTCAAGAATTGTTGTGCTCGTAATTAACAGAGAAAAAAAACAACCAAATATTATTGTAGCCCAACCTAAACCATAGCGATCAGAATAGATTCAACTCAATGAAGAGTGGCAGACTACTAGGAGAGTGACGGTTAAAAAACACCGGAGAAAAATCATTACATTTTATATCGTGTCAATTAAGCGTTTGGTCTGTACGCAAAGCGCCGAAGCGCGCAGTTGTAGCGACTATTAGTCAGAGCACAAAGAGTGAGAACTGTTATCAGAGCTCGTCACAGCTGCTCGTTCCCCGGTAATAGAGCCCAGATGAGTCATCTGAGAGGCAATAAAAGCAAGGTTAGAGCTAAGGATTACAACCTTCCTCAAGGTCTTTAACCTCAGAACGTTTCCAGCTTTAGACGATTTAATCAACATTCCTGTTTGGTTTAACAATGCTGTGCGGGGGCTGCTTCTATTATGCAATGTCTCAGGAATAGTTTCGTGGTAGAATAGAAGCTGCTTACTTGGCAGTTTTGCTCAGCGTTCGCAGAGACAGATTATTTGGTCAACTAATTTATTGCAAGCTATTTGTTTTAATCTTCATTGAGGTGTCTAAACTGGCAATTAATTGCTTACTCGAAAAGAAAGAAGGATGGATCGGTTGTTACAAGGACGGACGAATAAACGGACGGACGGGCATTCCTGGACAGATAAATGGAAGGACACATAGACGGACAGATTGTTGGACTGACAAATAAAGGAAAAGACATACGCACGGAGGGGTAATTGGACGGACAGATGAAGGGACAGATGTGCGGACGAAAGTGGAACGTTTGTTGGTATAAGCCTCACCTAGTTGACTGTAGTGGAATGTTAAGTGTGGACTTAGTGTACTGTTCTCATCACCAGATGTCCTACTCTCAGGACTTCCCATGTTCCCACCCCTTCTACTCTCAGGCGTCCCCTGTCCCCCTGCTCCCAGGCGTCCTCTGTCCCCCATTACTCTCAGATGTCCCCTGTCCTACTCTCTACTCTTAGCCCATCTTCTACCCCCACTCTCATAGACATATCGTACCCCCACTATCAGGGC